>JAQQAE010003017.1:0-21039 GCA_029823295.1 Pseudamia nigra | reverse complement strand
CCCCGGGATTAAGGGGCAGAGAATGGATGGATGGATGGAAACTTTGAAGAACTTTATAGAGCAATGATAAGTCAAGTGGAGTACATTTTATAACAGTGTGGTACGACCTCAGTATATGCTCCAAAACCTCAAAAAACATTTTTGAAGCAAAAATGCCACTATCAACAATATTGTAAAACTGGACAGTGGTTATATAAAAATATATATATGACAATATACTAACATATTATACTTTTGAGTAAACATCCTAACGTGGCAGCTTAAAATGAGTTTTCTATTGCTCAAAACAAGTGGTAGAATGTAACTACATAGTCTACATGTATTGCTGAAAAGAGTGTTTAAAAAAATATGATTTTATAGAATATGATGCATTGTTGCAGATCAAACTAGTTCTAAAACAGTTTTAGAAAATTGCTCTGTTTAGTTAATATTACACAAAACTTCATTAAGGTTTCTGTTATTCCAACATGTTGTGAGTAAATTTTAGTTTTGGGTTGATGTCTTTTTCAAAATAAATCAATTAAAAGCTTAAAATGTCAGACCGTCAAGTGCATCACAATAGAAGATTTTGCGGCAATTTCAATTTCAATTTCAGTGAGAGCTTTTAAATGAGTAAAATCAATGTGTTCTTTATTTCTTCACGTTACATTCTACTTGCTGTCATCAATAACATGGTGTTTACAGGGAATGTTTCCACCTTTGTTACAATATCATCTAAATATGTTTCATTCTGCCTGATATTTGTTAAAAGCACACCTTTTTGTGATATAAATGTTAAAGTATTCATTTGTTGGATTAAATAATGCACTTGATAAAACGCAATCATTTTTTTAAACTTATATTTTAAAAGCAGTATTAGGTGTACTTTATAGGCTAGTTTACAATAAATTATTCTGCACAAAACAAATACAAAGGTATTACAGTGAAAACTGAATAATGCGAAGAAATAATTCTGGGAAAACCTGTCCGTTTGGTGGGAACAGCGTTAGAACAGCCATGAGGCAATGCTGAGGGCAATGAGGCAAAGGCACCTTTGAAAAAGCAGCTCAGCCCTCACACCAGTACAGCAGCTGAGTCCAGAAAAATCCCCGCCCAGCAACAAGAAGGTCACGCCTGTCACGGCTGAGCAGCAAAGAGCTTCAGAACATGCTTTGAGAAAATACCTTTTTCATGACGACCACATAACAATGCAAAAATGCACTGACCTTACAGCAAGGGGAACATGCTTGAGACAGTTTGATATGGCCCTCTCTGCCTGTATTTCATCTGAGGAGGAAGTAAAAGCTGTGGTGTGCAGGATAGCGCCGCTCTCCTGCTGGCTTTTTACACATACATCCTCCTACACCAGCACATATACAGTACATACACACTCTAGTACAACATGGGGCCCTTCTGAACGATTTCAGTTTCCCATTCTTTAATAAGTCATCCCCTTCTTTCTAGCTGTCAGTCCACCTTTCATTTCTTTTCATTTCCTTCATGCTGCTCTCATTATTCTGCAACTGCACTGAATATGTCTGCCTTTCACACTCATTCTCAATTTATCTCCTCTTTGTTTTTCTGAAGAAGAATTGCAGCTGTAAATGTGTTTTCTAAATATCAAAACCAGTGGTCGAAGCTAACTGAGTCCTTTTATTTTACACTGCCAGTCAAAGGATTGTTTTTATTATTATCACCATTGCATGTGAATACTGAAGACATCCACACAGTGAAAGAACATGCATGTAATTATGTCATAAACAAAGAAGTTAAATGTGGATTATATTTTAGATTGTCCAAAGTAGTTACATTTAGCTTTGATGACAGCTTTGTACACTCATGGCATTCTCTCATCATAGCAAGAATGGTTTTCTGTGTGCCTTGTCAGCAGCTAGTTTGTGCCATTTCTTGCCTTCTTAAGATCTTTGAATGTAATTTGAATAAAACCATCAAATGCTATCCGAGGTGCTCTAAATAAACAGTTTCTGAGACTGGTAATCCTAACTTACTTCTCTTCTGCAGCAAAGGTACCTCTCGGTCTTCCATTCTAGGGACAATCATCATGAGAGCCAGTTTCATCATAATGTTTGATGCACTTGCAAACACATTCAAGGTTCTATAGCTTTTTCAGATTGACTGACCCTCATTTTATTAACTGTTTTTTCTCTTTACTTAAATGATTATTTCTTGCCAGAAGATAGATTTGTACAGTAGTTGTAATAGCGTAAATAGGTCTATTGACTCCCATCCTTGATCTGCACAAGACAATTTATACTCTAAAACACACAGAGGAAACAAGAAATGGCACAAATTAACTCTTGACAAGGCATACAAACTGTTCCAGTGTGTTCAAAGTGACTACCTCATGAATCTGATGACAGCACGCTATGAGTGTGCAAAGTTGTCACTGAAGCGAAATGTGTCTGCTTTAGACAATCTAAAATATAAAACATGATCTGGTTTGTTTTTTATTTACAGTATAATTCCACATCTGCCCTTTCACAGTCTGGATGTCTTCTGTGTAATTCAAGTGAAGATGCAATGTTGAAAATAAAAAACTATAGAAAAGCATTAAAGGAGAAGATGTGTCCAAACTTTTGACTGGCAGAGCATTTGTACTGTACTGTACTTGACTCTCTTTCTATGGTGTTATATTTCACTACATGTCAACTGTTACACATTTCACTCAGCTACGCCCAACAGCGGATAAGTTCAGATGATCACAGTATGAAACATCTACGGTATAGTAAAACATATACATGAATGGAGATGTCACGAATGCAAAATCAGTTGTAAAATACTGACAGAGACTTTCCTATTGCACACTGACAATTTTAACACAGCTGACTGTACTTTAGAACTGTTCCTTGTAATAGGTGATCTGAACACTTCCACATACATGCACTGTAGTTGTGGAAAAGTATTGCATAAAAAATGAAAAAACAGTGCAAGTTTGTGGTGTTGACTTCAAGACATATTTAGCCATGCAGAGCTAGTGTTAAATTCCCCATAATGCATGTGCAGTAAACACCAGCTTTCAGACTACTATAGTATCTGCTCCACTGGCTGATGATTTAACAGATATCCAGTGTCTTATCAGGCATTTAAAGATGCACTTTATGACTAAACACAGATCCCTCTTCTATTGACCGTGTCTTGCCTCTGCTTGCCATCAAACCAGACAACAAATAACTAAAGATGTCATGTTAATGGCAGGGAGTGCTACAGAAGCGGCTGGCCTGCACAGACAACGGGAGGAAGCTATTTGCTGACAAATGAGATTTGGTGCTGGGCTTCAGCAGCATTAACTGGTGGGTTTTATTGGTTGAAGGAGCACAATAACGTGGTGGTTTTCTTCTCTATGCCTCCCTGGCAAAGTGGATGATGTTGCAAGGAGCGACAGAGTTTGGTCACGCAAAGGTGCCGGGCGCTGTTAAACAGATGGCAGGAGACCAGTGAAGAGAGTGGCAATGGACAGCAGATGGAGAAGAGATCATGCAAGAGACCAGAGGAATGTGCTTCAAACACACTGAACACTATGTTCCAGCTCCTACACATGTATAAAGAACCACACATGCATGCACAGAACCATTTTGCACATGTGTAATACTCTGCATGAAACAATTTCTATCAGAGAAAATAAAACACAGTAACTTACAGAGCATAAAAGTGTATTTTCAGGCAAGCAAGGCATGCACTGTATTTCTGAATAATGTTGGCAAAGGTGTAGATTTCATAGATTGGGGAGATCACACACATACACTCACACACCCCAGTGGAACAATTTAAATTCATTCAGTCATTCATTCATTTATATAACCAGTAATTTGTAAACGTCGATTATATCTAAGTAACATTTCAGACTCTAAAACAACTTGCTACTTGCTTCACACAACCATAAGGATTCTAGTCCTTTTTGGCTAATCCAGTTTAATGTTAAATTATTTTATTCTCACTTTATTTTTAATGTATTTTTATTAATTATTTTGTTCATTTTTGTTTGTTCTATTGACTACATTGTTTCTCCTTTTTCAAACTATTTTGTTGATTTTGTTGTTTATATTGTTCATCTACTTGGTGCTTTATTTCTGCTATTCTTAACATTTTACATTTTTTTGTTCGTTGTCTTAGATACTTTGAACATTTCTGTTTATTTTGGGACTTAGTTACTTTTGTTGAATTTTGTTCTTGTTGTCTCTTTTATTCATTTTTGTTGGACCATATTGTTTATTTTTGCACACTTGGTTAATTTTCTCTTTTTGGTCCAATTTGCTTCATTTTGTACCATATTTTGTTCAGTTATTTACATTTTCTTGTTAATTTGCCTCATTTCTGTTGAGTTTGTGATTTAGTTGAGTCATTTTGAGTCATTTTGCCCATTTTCTTGCCTTTTTTATTGACTACTTTGATCACTTGTGTTTCTCCTGGGGATTATTTCATTTGTTTTTGTACAATGTTCTCAATTTTTGTTTATTATGTTCATGTACTTGATTATTTTGTTCATTATTGCTATTTTTAACATTTTTGTTCATAATCTTTGCAACTTTTATCATTTTTGTTCATTTTGGGGCTTACTTAGCTACGTTTTGTTAAGTATTGATTATTTTTAATTTTGTCAGTTTTAGTTATTTTGATTCATTTCCTGGATTGCTTTGTTCATTTTTGCACACTTTCTAAATTTTAGCCTTTTTTGTCCAATTTGATTCAATTCATAACTTACATTGTCCAGTTATGTACATTTTCTTGATGACTTTGCTTATTTTTTTATCCATTTGTGAATGAGTCTGTTCGTTTTTGTCCATTTTGTTGCTTACTTTGCTCATTTTTACACCCTGTCGCACAAATGAATGCATGAACAATCCCAAGATGCCTCACTAAAAACACCCTCTCAGTGTTCAAAAGAAATCCATAGCCTTGAACAGACTTTATTTAGTCTCATTCTGACCTCACTCAGCTTCTAGAGACATCCACTCATCATGGCTCATCATGACAAAACATGAACATCCTGCTGCAGTAAGTGGAGGCCTCACCAATAGGGGGCAGTCTTGTACAATAAAATAGAAGACAGAGCAGTTGGATCAGTCTGAACCCCACTGTTCTGGAAAGTCCATTTTTAATCTTCTGAATTTCCTGTGACAGAAAGCATTAACTGACCATTTTCAAATGTACAAATTAAATTAATTTCAGTTCAATACATTTGATCAGTTACCAGCAACTGCAGTTTACTCATTTAACAAACATGTGACTCGTCTTTGAAGTGATCCTGCTCATGTCACCACTTACATCAGCATCATGGAGACAGCCATAAACTTTTTTTGGATGTGACATAAAGACACACTAGTGATATAGATAGATATCGAAACAATTTAGTTAGCCCATGAGATTTTTTAAACCATTTCAGAGACTTGAAATCTTTGCTGAAATTATCAGTGGCTCCATTTTAATTTATATTATAATACCAAGAACAGGTTTTACTCATATTCATCTGTGATACCTGGGAAACACTTGCAAACTGGTACTGTCACCACAAAATCAAATATTTCTGCAACAGATAAACCAAGGAATAAATCACTTATCCACTTATATATGAATTGAGATCAGCAGTACAGTAATCATAAACAGCATATATACTGGCAAATGCATGTATGTATGTATGTATTCAGTATGGTTATTGGCTTATCTGCTTTTATTGGAAACATACTTCAAATTATCACTTATTAACAGGGTGTCATTTGAATACTGGGGACATTGTTTGGACATTTTTAATATTAAACACAATTTTCTGTGTCGAGGTTAATTGTTAATGTATCAGTCTGTGCCTTTTCTATACAGGACTGTGAAGGGAACATAGATCAAAGTGAACAAAATAATCAGAATGAACAAAGATAAGCAAAATAAGCAATAAAACTCATTATTGATTGACACAATATGTACACCTTTACTATAAATGATTACTCTTTTATGTATTTAGCATGTTAAATGTGAAAGATGATAAGATGTACAATAATGAAGATTAAAGTTACTTTATGTATTTTGATTTGATGCTGTGAAATAAATCAGAATGAACAAAATAATCCACAAAACATGTAAAAGTGAACAGAATAACCCAAGAAAATGAATGAAACAATCAAGGAAATGCACCAAATAACCAACAAATTTAACAATACTAAACAAAATGATCCCAACAATGCTTTTTAGAGACACAATGGTTTAATTTGGTAGGGCAAATGCACTGGGGAGGATTAATGCCTCTCCTTCAATCTACACGTAAGCCTACTCGTCAAAGGCAAAAAATCTATTTACCGTAAGCTTCCGTTTTACCCGACACTGAACTATGTGGCATGAGGCATAAACCCCTTTTTTGAGAAATGCACCGCTTCTTGTAAAACAGGGTGATGTGGAGGAAAATATGACTTGAGGGTCTTTAGGTAAAAAACATCATCCTGAACTACTGCTGCTGCTGCTGGGACAGGATGAGTGAGAGTGTAGGTGGGGATGTGGGGGCTTTCAAACCACAGCAGGTAGGTAACAGTGTTGAGTTCACCTCCCGTCTGCTCTCACTGTATGGACCCAACATCCTGTCTGCCAAAACACTCAGAGACACAGCGACACACGGAGCAAATAAGCTGCACCAGAACCAGAACAGATCCAGAATAGTTCAACAGCGCCTCATTCTCTCTCAGGGACTTTTTGAGGGATTGGAAACAGACGAGGTAAGACCTTGGAAAGAACATGACACTATATTACCACAGATATAATAGTCAAGATATGGATAGGAGCAGAGTAGACATCACATATCGGTGTGTGCAGCTGGACAATTGAAGATCTAAATGCTATAATACATACTTTTTCATCTTAAAGTTTAGAAAAACCCATTCTAAACTACCATAATATCTTCATTATATCACAGGAGTTGTACATATTTTAAGATATAAATGTAAAAGATAATAAGATGTTTAAGGTGGCTTTGACAATAGTAAAAAAATGTGCAAAATAAGTGTAAAATACACAAAATCAACACAAAGAAATAAAAATGTCTTACAAAATGATCTTAAGTGAGCAAAAAACAAGCAAAATAAATGTGAAAATGAACAATAGGTGAGCAAAAGTGAACAAAATTATAAACTTTATGAATACAGTAAAATTAAAAATGGACAAAAATGAACAAAATTAGGACAACAATCCACAAAATCCATAACATAAAAAACATAATCAGGAGAAGGAGCAAAATCAACAAAAAATAGCATAAGAATGAAAAAACATGAGCAAAATAATCCAAAATTAAGAAATTAACAAGACCTGAATACTAAAACTCATCAAAAGAGCATCAAATGAACAAAATACAAAAATAAAGCACATCACCATAATAATCAACCAAATTGGCACCAATACAAAACTTAGCAAAAATAAATAACAAAATAGTGAACAAAATAAACAAAAATGAATGAAATAATTAGCAAATAGGCAATATAAAATGTGCCTTGACTTATTTTGGATATTGAGCTTACTGTTTAACATTGTGATTTATGTAGTTGGAGTGATGTTTACTTTTCTGATGTTAATGTCATTTCAAGAATATTACAAAATATGCACCTTTAATAAATATCACCAGGAGTTTATTAAATCATATTAATTGATGAGAAGCTCAAAGAAAACAGTATGTTCATTTTAACGTTAAGTTTCCCTAGGAGTAATTGTACAACAGTGGCATGACTGATGAAAAATCATATGACGAAACAGCCATGGGAAGTTTAAAATCATATTGTGCTCCTCAGTCCTTTGTGTGAATTGACCAGAGCCATGTTGCTGTTTATGAATAATCCCTGCAGTCTGCTCTGGTGTCACTCACTGTTATTGGAAGAGGAGTGTCAGCCATTACAGGCTTGGCAGCTGCACTGAGCCGCAACACTGATACTCTGTGGGAGTCAGATGGTGATGGCGGCTGCAGGGGACTGGAGGCAGGGCCAAAGGGCAAAGCATTAACTCTGTGCCTCTGACTTTACCCCAACAGTAAAGAGCACAGGCATACGAGAGGTGAAAGGCCCAGGTTTGCTTTGAACCACACTGGGAGGACATTTTGATGCAGGCATCTCTGGATCCTCCTGGAAATGTTGAGCATCAAGCACTTCATTTTCTGTGTGCTGGTGAATTGTTAAAGTAAGATTTTTTTAACATGAGTATATGATGGGAACAATAAATGAATTGACTCATGAAGAAAATGAAAGAAAATCAAGAAAATAAACATCAAAATGTGCACAAATTAACAAAATAAGCAAGAAAATAAACAGAAACAAGCTAAAAATGCTTATTTTGATCACTTTATTTTAATGTTGTAAACCTCAAATGAAAAAAGTAAATAGAATAGAATAGAACAGTGCAATGAAATTATAATTAAATGACTCTAAGCCTATGTCCCATAAAAATTAAATATTTACATTTATAGTTGTGTTCAAAATACAGTATTACATCTAAATGAACAAGACAAGCATAGCAAAATTGATAAAACAATGGAAAATATGTGATAAAATGGAGAAAAAAGTCAACAAAATAAGCAAAATGGCAACAAAATTAACAAAATAAGCAATAAAATATGCAAAAGTAAACTAAATCTATGTAAACTGCTTTGTTTAAGTGAGCAAAAACATCAAAAAATGTACAATATTCCTCCATTTGAACTAAAAAAACAACATAACCACAAAGCGAAGAAAGATGGTGCTCAAAATGATCAAAATAAAAGAGAAAGTTAATAAATAAATTAAAATAATTAATAAAGAAACAATATCAATAACAAAAGTCAAGAAAATAAACAAAATATCTTCAAAATGAGCAACATAAGTAACAAAATGCAAAAAATAACAAAATATTGCATAAAAATACCTGTTTATAAATGTGTAAAATAATCAAGAAAATGAACCATATATGCCCAAAAGTATCAAAAATAGATATCAAATTAACAAAATAACCACAAAATAAACTAAATACTGATCCAAAGTATTACAATAATCAGGACATTTAACAAACAGATTAACACAATCACTCAAAAATGTAATTATTTACACAAAGCAAGGTTTTTAGAGACACAATAGTTAAATTTGTTGTCTTTACAAAAATACATCCGAAATCAACATAGAAAATAAACATAAGTAACATTAAAACAGCTCCATGATGCTACTGTCTTCTCCACCTCTGTTGTTTTATTTTAAAGCCATAAGTCATATTTTAGTTTATGTCTGTCGCAAAGAGTCACAAGAAACACAAGACAAGCACAAAACAGAGTTAATATTCTGTCTGAATGACACTGAAAATGAAAGGCAGACGCATCTTCAACAATGATTTCCTTATAAACCGTGGGCTGTGATATAACATAAAAATAAAATAAAGTGAACGTGCATTACAATGTGGATATTTCGAAATGGTGGTTTGGCTTTTAGTTCAGAACATAAACTGGAATAAACAGCTACTACAGGAAGTCGCTAATTTCCTGCAAAAAAATACTTTGAATTTTTTGCGACATTTAAATGCATTCCTCCTCTATGGATTTCACTGGTGAATAGAAATGTGATTGTATTTCAGAGCCGACCAGCAGATATCTCTCAGAACCTCTGGGAGCTGTCTTCATTAATTCAGCCTAAGGAACAAAAATAACCACAACTTACATAATTACAAATTTCTAAAGTGGTGAGGGGACGTTGGGAAAATGCCTCCTCTATAATGTAAAAATGCTCGGGTTTATATGTCATCTAATCTCCTCCAATTGTTCAGTGTTTTGACAGTGAAAATAGAGGCCTGGGTGATATGAAACCCAATGAAAAACCACAAGCATGTTGTGTGCAGAAAATGTTCTGCAGCTCAAAGAAAACGAAAATTAAGCGACATGAGCTCCCGGGGTGGGTAAACGAATGAGACAAGTGCTTTAAATGTTATCTCTCGCATAATGAACAGAGAAATGCGTCCCCCCTGGAGCTTGGTTTATTGTATATTTAAAGACTAACATGAAAAGGCTAAATCCTCAGTGATGCATTTCTGGAATAAAATCAAAATCGTCAAAAAGATTAAATAACTTCAACCTTAAGCATCACAAACATCTAGTATTTTTCAGCACGACTGAATTTGCCGTATTATTATTATTATTATTATTATTATTATTATTATTATTATTATTAAATTATTTGTGGGAAAAAAAGTATATGTACATATATTTATGCGATGAGACTTCAAATGATTTTCAGTGAATTTGTTCATACTGTCCTGTCAGGGTCGGTCCCACAGAGTTTTATGAAAAACACAGGTTGTCATTTGCGTAAAGTGCCAATAGGCGGCGCTGCAGACCTGCTTACTGAAACCAACAGAGTCACAAGCAGCTGCAAAACCACTGAGCCCTGCTGCGCTGGATGTCTATGTCTTACACATTCTTGCAAAAAAACAGACTTTAGCTCAAGTCCGTTATTATAAAAGTAACTGAGGTGAATAAACTGAATAAAATAACTGTGCGTAAAAATGTGTGCCTGCGTCTCCATCCATCAATTCAAAAACCTCTCTCACTTTCTCACTTTGATTTCAATTCCAAAAAGCTTATTCACTTTGTGCACAACGACTGACTTATATATACAAGAAAAAGCCAACAAATCAAACATTTCCTTTCATTTGTAGCCTGTCTATCTGGTGCGTATACTGTCCCGTCTCTGCGTATTTGGCACAAAAAGACGCACATTAAAACATTTAAGCCGCTATCTTGTCTTAATTGAGCGGTATCTTTGGCTACGCAAGCCGCAGTCTAATTAAAGAGCAGTTAAATGAATCTCATCGACACTTGCTTTTCATAGATCTAATGTCAGAAATGGAAAATGATAATGATGTGAGAATGAAACTGGATGATGTGATAAAAAGAGGCTGATCTCATACTGTCCCAAATCAAGCATAGGGACATTTTTATTGCACAATATTTCAGTAAATTAGATGTAAACGACACAGGTGAAACACTTGGTCAGGTGATTTTTATAAGCTAGATTTAATTATGTTTTCGTGTGGTATAATAGTAAAAACAACCTAATAGAAAACGAGCAGCTCATGTATAAACTCTACAAGTGGCGTTAACAATAGCCTACAGTTTGTATTTATTCACCATTGCTGTTGATCTCAATCCTTTTTTTTTCTGTCACAAACCTCAAAATTGTTTTACTCTTACCACAATGAAATAAAACGGTTTAATGTGGTGGCTCTTGCATGTGCCCTCCATTTTCGTAAATGGGATCTATGGTTTCAAAAAAAAATCTTGTAAGCTGCTCAAGTATCCGAAAGCACGTTTTGAAAAGCGTGGAGTTTGGGGAAAAGGGATCAGGGTTTCCTCTTGCGCTTCCAAACATGTTTCCAAAAGAAGGTATCAGCCTTGGCTCGATAGTATATGAGAGGTGTCAGAGGCAGGTTGGGCCGAACACGCTGCTCTATGGTCTGGAGCCCTAGTTGCTATCCAAACACAAATAAACAGAGGAGGAACATTGGAGTTAATGGCAGAGGAGGGGGAAGGCGTGTCGAAGGGCGGGCTGTGCGCTCCAGAGCCCCGGAGCCCTAAAAAAGTGAAGGACCGGCGCGTACGCACACTTCCAGCCCCAGCTCCGAACGGGACTCCCACGCTGCTGCTGACTCTCCTCCAAACTTCTTCGTCTACTTTCCACAGCTTTTCACAACTTGTTGCGTCCCTGCAGAGGTCTGAGGCATCCGAGCTGGCTGCATGACTACATGAAAGTTACATGGACTTGGAACTTGGAAAACTTATAGCGACGCTTTATTGGAGCTGGTCGCCTCTAGTTACTGTGGATTACTGACACACCGCAGGACCTCTGGCAGTTATTTATTGGGGTAAGCTTCACTTTGGCAGGTAATCTGTCAGTCTTCTGCAGAGCAGCAACAAACCACTCAACTAACCAGTTATATTAATGCTATCTGAATAAAAACAAAAGTCCACTGCACTGAGATAAAACTGTAATTAAAGCGATAAAAGCAAGTAAATGAGATCTTATTTGCGCAGGGCATCCTTGCTTTGTGATGATCCCCAGCTGGAGGTCAGAGTTCATCCATGTTTTTACATCACTGCTCTCCGTCCACAGCACGTAACAGCTGAAACAGGCAGTGACCGCCGCCTGCGCCAAGACGTGTCACGGCTTACAGACGCGTAAAACCTTCAGCCAAAAACAGAAAGTGACAGGGATTTAAGGAATATGACGAGGCACTTAGTCTGCTGTCAGAGTTTAAATGAAGTCCAAAGGTTGGGAAGAGTTGTATAATGGAATGAACAGCAAGTGTTTGCATGGTGATTTAAATGCTGCACCTGCGCAAAAGTAGCTCTATGTCAATGCTGAAAGGCAAAGCAACGAAGAGTAAAATAACCCACTGAAGCCTGGGGCTACCGTGTAAACAGCACTGTCACTCTTCAGCTCCTCTGCAAGTGTGAAGAATGGCTTAATCTCCAAGACGTGTCAGCTTTCCTAGGTTTTAAAATATACCTATAAGAATTTAATTAATCCCGATCGTCCAAAAACAGCCCTGACATTAATGATACTGGAGCTAAAAACATATAAACCTAAGCTTTTTTCCTAGAGGTCAGATGAGTGTGGCTGAGCTCCCCGTGGCTGGACTAAAGCCAGTCCCGCTTTCACCATCGGCGCTCGGACTTTTCTGTACTTGGGAAAACATAACTTGTCATCCTTGCGCAGTGGTGCCAGGCGCTCACATTTCTCACACCGTCAGCTCGCTTTATTTGAGCTACATTATACGTGCACCTTGTAATTATTTAACGCAAACACTGCTGGGTGGAAAAGTGAGTTAAATCTCCCAGAGGATATTTGCTACCGTGCTCTTTTGCCTGAGGAAAATTTACCTTATACTAAAACATACGGCGGAAAAGAAAACAGACTCGGGGGTAAAATTATTAGCGCCTATAAAATGAACCGGCCTCTATCTGGAGCATGAAAATAAAAAGTTTTTCCCAACAAAGATAAAAGCGGCTTTCTTGTGGTTAATAGAACGGCTGTGTGTTTTGCTCTAACTCGTGTACTTAATAATACATTTGATCACTGCTGGCAAAAATTCAAGCTTTACACATCGACAAACAGAGCGGCTGTTTTACCACAAAATACAAACTATAATGTAAAAAACACCATGCTTTTCATCATGTCACATGAGATTTATTCAGAGTGATGTGAATATGTATTTTAAAGTGTTAATAATTTCCACATATCCCATTTAATTTGATTACAGTGTAGATAAATGATCTTTATGAAATAGGCTGAATCCCATTTAGTGCATACGTTATTTTAAAACACATTGCGCTTAATGTGGGTTTATAATGGAGCTGTAATTATCCGTAAATGACTAATTAAAAGTAGTTTTGGGAACATATTGCTGCACCTTTACAAGCTTCTCAGTGAATTTATTCAGCTATGTCGCTTTGTGCAGGTTGTTTGACGCTTTGTAAAATTGTCCTTATTATGGAATATACTCTCTGCAAATTTAGGATACATTGTGCAATGTATACTTGTAGGGAAATTAATCTATAAAATATTTTAAGCAGGTGAAATGTGTCTATGCAAACAGGTGTGCTCACGACCTGAATGACAGGTGACTGGTGTTTTTGTCACCGCAGAAATTGTGATCTTTATGAGGTATTTATTTTAAACACTTACTTTATTCCATTTCCCCCCCTCCTCAGGATAATCACAGTGTCTGAGATGGGGAGCAAAGCCCTCCACGCTCCGATCCCCCTGCACCCGGCCCTCCAGCTCACAAACTACTCCTTCCTGCAGGCCGTCAACACGTTCCCCGCGGATCAGCTGCAGGGGCTGTACGGCCTGAGCGCCGTGCAGACCATGCACATGAACCACTGGACTCTAGGCTACCCGCACATCCAGGGACTGCGGTCCACGATCACAGAGATGGCAGCCGCCCAGGGGCTAGTGGACCCCAGACTTCCCTTCCCAGCGTTACCCTTCACCGCAGCCCAGCTCTTTCACCCGAAACAGGGCGCCATTGCGCACGGCGTGCCGTCGCTGCACAAGGACAGGCCGAGGTTTGACTTCGCCAACCTGGCCCTTTCCGCCACTCAGGAGGACCCGCCGAAAGCTGCGGATCTGGCGAAGTTGGCCACGGGACTAGGGGGCACCATGTCCGAGCTGAGCAAGCTGTCACCGGACAGAAAACCCACCCGGGGCAGGCTCCCGTCCAAGACGAAAAAGGAATTTATTTGCAAGTTCTGCGGTCGGCATTTCACGAAATCCTACAACCTCCTCATCCACGAGAGGACCCACACAGACGAGCGGCCCTATACGTGTGACATTTGCCACAAGGCCTTCAGAAGACAAGACCATCTCAGAGATCACAGGTAAGACACGATCAGAAGGAATTATCTATGAATTACTCACTAATGTGAGGAGAAGCCATGCTTAGAAAATCTTTGACAGTCATTTCAATTTCCGCTGTTGTCATATAAATCATGTTCTGTCGAAGCCACTATAAGGACTGATAATTGCAAAAAATACTCTTAATGTAATGACAACGCGCAGGCCTGTTCCCAGAGTTTTCTCCATGAGGGCGCTAAAGTACTTTAAGGCATCAGGACACTCAACTTGCACAGTAGATCTTTTTTCAGCCGTCGGCTCTGGGGTTTGTTACATGCAAATCCTTGCATGAGCAGACGTTTGATTAAGTGTTATTTCTGTTTTACAGATACATCCACTCCAAGGAAAAGCCATTCAAATGTCAGGAATGTGGGAAGGGATTCTGTCAGTCTCGAACTCTAGCCGTCCATAAAACCTTACATATGCAGGTAAGCTGACTACACTGTGAAAATATTAACAGTGACCTTGATTTGTGATCATAATTCACGCAATTACACACAGTCTGCTGCATGCATGGGGATTTTAGCTCTCATTGTGTCTCTTTGAATAAGTCTCACAAGACGACTGCATTAGGCCACTTACTAAATGAATCACTGCACTCAGACTAAATACATAACTGTGAAAATGTGATTGATAACAGACACAAAGTGGGTTTTATTTAAGTGACTGAAAGATCATATGGTAAAACTTCTATACAATTAAAGGGAATAATCCTTTGCTTGCTTTAAATCTAAACAGGAGTCTCCCCACAAATGCCCCACATGCGGAAGAACCTTTAATCAAAGAAGTAACCTGAAAACTCACCTTCTCACCCATACAGACATCAAGCCCTACAGCTGTGGCCGCTGCGGAAAGGTGTTTCGGCGCAACTGTGACTTGCGACGGCACAGTTTGACGCACAGCCCACATCAGGACTACTAGCCTGGACAGAATAATAAAATAACAATGGACAAAACACAGGAAGACGAGTCAGCAACTTTCTCTTTTGTTCAAAGACTTTCTCCAAATCGGGACACGTTTACTGCAACGCATTGTGGGACATGGATTCCCCCCAAGTGGGAGAGCAGCGGAGGCGTCCAGCTTTCAAACCACCTGTAAATAACAAGAAACATGTAAATAATGTTGTTGTTTTTTATGTTTTTCTGACTTTGAAATGATAAAGTTGTCAAAAAAACAATCATAAGTTTAAAGTATGTTAAATTGTATTTTAGAAAATAAATATTTCCATGATAAATCTGCATCTGTTCTGCTTTATTTCACACGCCTTGAAACACGAGATGACACGGTGCAGCACAGAACCAATATTTAGACGAAACCATTTAACATGGCCATTAATTTAACAGTCTATATGTTTACAGTGAGAGCTTACACTGGGCTTTTTATTTAAGCCGGTAGATTTCACTGAGCAGGACACATGAAATGAATAAAGCCTTTCGGTAATAATCATAAACGTATAGTAATGATCACACCCGTATTGCTTTTGTAAGACAGAAATATTGATCTTAATAAATTTCTTCGATGTAAAGAAGGTGACGGGTGTTACATGACACATTATCAGCTTTCAAAGTTACAGGCCAGAGCTGCATGAGAGGCATCTAAAACAAACTGTGCAACACGAATATTATGATGTGGGAAAATGTCTCTGATTATCAATGCATCACGCTAAAAAAAAACACAAATAAATGGAAAATACAGTTTTTGTTTTTATATCATCTATGTGATCAATCAGAGTATTATTGCACATATTAACACATATTGTGCACGTTAACGCATGCGCAATAACTATTAAGTATTATTGAGCATGAAAAGATTGATAGCAGCCAGAAATACACTTTTAATTAAAAACTGGGAATTTACACATGTACCTTGAGAATTTCCCCAAATTAATACATAAAAATGAGTCAATGGCAACTGGTTTGCGCAACACTTTTAAGTTAGGTTTTGTTGGATGCCTATATGAAAATATGAACCAAAACTTCAGATCACATGCAAAAATTCAAACGGATAAATTCAAACTAAAGACAAGCCGTCAAGGTTCACACAATAAGCTCTTCTCTATGCCTCCCTTCATCTCTAAGTCTTCCTTTCGTTTCATATTTTCGACACCAGCGCCAGTTGATCCCGCTTTAAACCTGATTTTCACCTGCAGATGAACGTGAAAAATAGCAGCCATCCTTAATGAACTGGTAAACAGGTTCTGCGACAACAACAGAAGAGTTTAATCCACTCTTATTGCTGTTGAAAAACCATTAAGCGAGGCCTCGTTGACTCCACACAGCCGGCGAGTTCCCTAATTATTTCCGAAATGGCAAGTTTTTCGTCTTTGTTGTTTTTTTTTTTTTCAGCACAAAGTTCAACGTGTTTAGCAGATCGTTATTTGGGGAAAACAACTGAGCTCACAATCCTAGAATTAATCCGAGCATAATAATAATTATTATAACAATAGTGATAATCATAATAATAATGATAGAAATAGCCTGCTTTGACAAAATGAGCGGATTGAGAAAAGAATTGTGTTTAAATTCATAGGCTAATGGTGAAATAATTCAACTGAAACTAAAAAATAATCTTAACATTTATATCTTTTATAATGTGTCCTCGTACGATTTATCTGCAACACACTATTTAGTATTGTATTATTTACTTTGGATTGTCACTTCTCCAGTATATTTGGTGCATTTTTAGAGTCAGCAGGTGCAGGTTGTGTAACACTTCTCAGTGTGGTTTTATTATTTTTTTTCATTCTTGGCCTTGACCGATGGAAAAAACGGGAAACTGATCGACGAGATGCAGTTGAAATCTCTTATCTGCAAAGGCTTAATCCAACTGGAATGACCGTACTTGTTGAGAAAAAGACGAATAGCCTATTTGCGGGTATTGAAAAAGGTGACTCATATCAAGACAATTCAGAGAATTCAAAGGGACATCAGGACCAGAGTGAGGTTTCTGGGGCAGCTACCATAATGTGTGTGAGTGTGTGTGAAGGCAAAAAGAAATCCTGCAGAACTTTCGAGAAGGCGATTCGACGTCAGGACAAAAACACTGATCAAGTCCTTTATTGTGGTACGTGAACACGCTCACGCCCATCCGCAGTGGACAGTCACATGATGAGGTTCATGGGTGACCAGTGCGCGTGGACTGTGTCCTCAGGAAGCGCTATCTCACTGACATCAAGAAGAGGGTGATCCTCCACGGCACGTGTGCGGGTTTTATTCTCTTGCAAGCTGCCATTAGTGTCTTTTATGACTCATTGGTTGGTACTATTTTACCATTTTCTTTAGCCTTTATTACTCTTCATTACGCCTATTTATTTATTATAGTACCTATAGACCTAGTTATGCTGCTATATTGTCATTATTTTAGTTTTATTCATAACGCCATCATTTGAAAAATACCCCCAAACCACTGAATTCTATTTATTCCGTGTTAATAAATTCAGAAAAAAATTATTACTGTCAAGTCAGGTCATTCCAAGTTAATTTTATGTAGGCTATACACCCGAATACTACACGTCACAAATTTACCGAAGGGGCTTTAATATCTTCAATAAAGACTACACCACACTGTCGTCTCTGACACCAAGAGAAATGTTGCCACAAAAATTCTTTGATGGGGACAAAAAGTCCATAATTCATTTTCACAGTCGAATAATGTTCATTGTTTATTGTATTTGAATTCTTTTGCTCATTGTTTGCCACTGTGTTTTATCCTGTAGCCTGTTCTATAACTAAAGGATCCCACAGTCACTTAATAATAATTAATAATTAATATTTTTCTAGTGTCCAGTTACTGGTAAAATCAAGCCCTGAAATGTTGCAGGAAAAGCATAGGTCGTTACGAGGGGTTAATACTTTTAATTAAAGATCTGTTTCATATTTCAGCTTAAGATCTAAAGAAAAAAGTGTTCACAAATAAGAGTAATAAATTGGCAGTGGAATCTACACCACTGCTTATATTTTGAAAAATATCTGCTATTTTCGATAAAAGTGTACGTGCTGGGCGTTAAAGTTTGCTCTCATCGTTATCGCAGCGCAGGTGAACCTCCTCGGCCTTATAAGGGCTGTGGGCGGGCGAAAACGGACTGATCATGTGTCATGATGCCTTTTGGTACTTCGTGGAAAATTTCCCTTTCAGAATTTTGTGTTGAGAAAACAACATCTTTCGTCAACAAACAAAATTGACACCGACTATAAAAATACAAACGATTGTTCCTATCATGTTAAAAAGATAGATCAACGATATGAGAGTGTTTCATAATTAATCAATGCATACATTTAAGCTTGATGTTAATGTAAACTTATATGAATGATTCCCACACTTATGTATTTATAATGACACTTTAACAGAGGTTTTAGACAAGTTGGAAGCTGGGGGGGGGCATGTCACTTGCCATTTATTTTTGGTGTTCTGTGCGGATTAAAGCATGATAGTAAAATTTCCTACATTAAAAATGCAACACGGATGCAATACGGAAGCCGGGTTGATGTTTACTGATGACGTTTCACTGTAGCTCTTGAGAGATGTGGCTAACGATAGTTAACGTGATGAATTTGTTATTTTAAACGCATCTTGTAGGTAATAGCTTCAAGAGACAAACGGTAATCAAGTCAGCACGTATTTTCTTTATGTTCTACCCGTGATCGGATAGTAAGGCTTGCTAAAACGAACTTGGGGAGACTTGCTTAGCAGATAGCTTAGCTTCTTACCTCTGCTGATGTGAGTGCAACTAGCATCTCTGCTAACTAACAGCTACTGTTACGACGCATAAAGCTACTAATTTTAAAACACAAAGATATGTTTAGCTGCAATAATATGCAGTTAGTTATTTCTCCCCGTGGTCGCCAGCAGAAAAGTAAAGTTAGCTTCGAGGCTACTTCACGTTGCTACTCGTAACTTATTGATATGCTAGTGTCAAGACAAACACAAAACCGACGAAATTAGGAAAGAGCTGAAGCATCAGACATACTATTATTCAGGCGTAGGTGAAACTAATAACATTAATTATGACTGCATTCTGTTTTATGTTCTTGAAAGACAGAGAGCCATCATAGGCAGTAGTTTTGACGCACCTCATGGGTACTCTGACAATGCTGTGTTTTTGTGTGTATAGAACAAGCTTTATTCTTCTGTCCTTTTTTCACAACGAAATATGCGGTCATACGTAAGTTGTGTGACGTACACATAAACCCAGTACTGAACTAGGGTTGTGCTCAGTGTTTACTGTGTGTCCAGGACAGGGACAAGATGTTGGAGTCCTATGTCACCCCGCTCCTGATGAGCTATGTGAACAAATATATCAAGAATCTGAAGCCTTCTGACCTGCAGCTCTCTCTCTGGGGAGGAGATGTGGTACTCAGCAAGCTGGATCTGAAGCTGGATGTGCTGGAACAGGTATATTTACTGGGCACATTTTTTTTCCATTTCAGAAATTGGCATAAGTTCAAAGGCTGCAGAAATTTCTATGACAAGATCTAGAGCAATGATACCTGTCTAACTGTACTGTATTATAATTATGATTGTTTGAAGAGTAATTCTAGGTTTGTTACATATTTGTTGCAGTTTGTTTTAGTTATTTTTAAAGTGGAAGTTCTAGTGTTAAATATTTTCACTTATCATAAAGTCATAACTTCACACAAGAGAACTACACCTGCTAGATTATTTAGAGACAGATGGTGGTTCATAAATTTGCACATGTTGCACCAAAATCATGTTTCACAACTGGAATTTCTGACAATGAGGGAAAATAATAGATAATAATAACACTTCCAACTAAATAATAGTCTGAAGTTCACTTTTACATGTTATTTAGGTTAAGACTTAGACTATTTAATTTAGGTTTTAATTTATTTATTTGAGGGACAGTACATATGAATGGACATATGCACCAATATACAGTATATTAATATGCTCAGATTATAGCCCATGGCTCATTTCCATCTGCAGTCCCCTGTTGCAGTAAAAACAACAAACACAAGATACACAGAAATAATAACCAGAGACAAACTGCACAGCAGAAGGATAATAAACATACAAACAGGTTGAAAGATTAGAGGTGAAGTGCTTGAGTGATTGCACATTTTGCAGGTTGATATACAAAGTGGTTAGATTTCTTGTATCGATAAAAAAGAAAAACACACATACATACACATTGCACGTGGTGAATTGCACATAGCCCATTGCACATTAGATGTTAGTGTTGAACATGTTCACAGTTTTCAGTTCTTTACTTGACTCTTAAACATAGCAAAGCTAGACCTTTCTCTGACTGGAAGTGGTAGGATGTTCCATGAAGGCAACTTTAAATTTTTTCAAATTGTCAAAGATAACATATAACACACATGTAATATTACGATAGCAGGTGTCTGATTTTCTGTGTATGTATGTGACGTAATATTAATTTAGAAAAGCACATAACTATTAAGCAATCTGATTTTCTACAAAACAAGTACAAGGGATTTTCACTGTCCATTTTCTGGGGGGATCATCTTTTTTCTGCTCCTGCTTAGCATATTGGCACAAAAAAATTGCAATTGTAGTACAAAACAAAGCCCATTCAGCTTTATTGAATTTTAAAGATATTTGTTTTGTCATATGTGGTCAGGAAGTGCTTCCAGATGACTGGACAACTACAGCTAATGTGATCAGGGAGACAGGTAGGAGAGTACTTGGT
>JAQQAE010003016.1:11012-21040 GCA_029823295.1 Pseudamia nigra | reverse complement strand
AAGTCAAAGAACATGACTCTCACAGCGCTCCCAGCGGTCTCCAGGTGAGACAGGGCCCAGTGCAGCAGGTAGATGACGGCGTCATCCACCCCAATGCCAGGTCAATAAGCAAACTGCAGTGGGTCCAGTGCTGAGCTCACCTGGGAGTGGAGGTGGCGGAGGACAATCGTCTCTATGCACTTCATCAGGTGGGAGGTCAGGGCAACAGGTCTGTAGTGGTTCAGCTCCCTAGGGTGGGAAAACACCGTACAGTTTTGGATGGTACAGTGTTTTCCACACAGAAGTTTATGTAGTCCGTGATACAGTGGGTCAGGCTGTCCAAGTCTGACCCATGTGGGCTGCAGAGAGTGTCCCAGTCAGTGGTCTCGAAACAGTCCCTCAGCTGCTCGCAGGCCTCCTCAGTCCAGCTTTTCACACTTCTCTCTAGAAGTGTCTGTTTTTTCACCACTGGAATGTAGTAGGGGAGCAGATGGATGAGGTTTTGATCAGAACGGCCAAGGGGGAGAGGGGGACGGCGGTCTATGCGTTCTTAATGTTTGCATAAAATAAGTCCAGAGTTTTATTGTCTCTTGTGGAACACGTCACATACTGTGCAAATGTGGGTCGAGTGGCAGAGAGTGGGACATGATTAAAGACTCCAGAAATCAGGATGAGGGCTTCTGGGTGTTGTGTCTGTGCTCGTTTGCACACAGCGGCAGCATCGGCTGAGGGAGGGATGTAAACAGTCAACACTATGACATGTGAAAACTCCCACGGGATGTAATATGGACGGATGCTGACCGCAAGTAACGCAATATCCCTGCAGCAGAGTTTTTCCTTAACAATGATGTGGTTTGGGTTATACCATCTGTTGTTTACAAACACCGCCAGCCCCCCTCCTTTCCTCTTACCGCTCTCTGCCTCCGTCCGGTGGATGAGGGTGAATCTGTCCAAAGAGACCACTGAGTCTGGTAGATGTCCATTTATCCAGGATTCTGAGAGACACAGGAGGCTACATTCCCTGAAACCTTGTAAGCACCGTGATCTCATCCATCTTGTTGGAGAGGGACCGGACATTCCCCATGATCACAGACGGTAAGCATGGAGGAGACCAGTGCGGCTCAGAGCTAAAAGTTGGTCCCGAGTGTAAACAACTGAATCGTGGCTGAAGGGGTCCCCCAACGCAGACTCAAAAAGTCCAGACAAAAGAACAAGAAAAAGCACGACAGCCCAAAAAGTGTCACCCCTAGTCGCACACTTCCATAGGGGTCGAAAAAAGAGAGAAAACAGACATGAAACGAGGAAGAAAACAAATGAAAACACTAAAGAGAACAGATTAGAGGACAGAGCTGCTGCAACAGGCAGCCACTCCAGCGGCGCCATCTTACTATACCACTAGCGGGCAGTGTAGAGTTCAGTGGGGTTAAGGTCTGGACTCTTTGTTGGCCAATTCATGTGTGAAAATGATGTCTCATGCTCCCTGAACCACTCTTTCACAATTTGAGCCCAATGAATCCTAGCATTGTCATCTTGGAATATGCCCGTTCCATCAGGGAAGAAAAAATCCATTGATGGAATAACCTGGTCATTCAGTATATTCATTCTTTGAGCACATACTGCTGCTGAATCTAGACCTGACCAAGTGCAGCAACCACACATCATAGCACTGCCCCCACAGGCTTGTACAGTAGGCACTAGGCATGATGGGTGCTACGCAGCTGTTCAGTCCCAATCCCTTGAGTTCCCTTCGCATTGTGTGTGTGGAAGTGCTCTTACTTTATTTGCTTAGTTAAGTCCAGGTGGTGACTTTTTTTTTTGGCCAGGCAGTGTATTTTAACAATAATCCCAGAAGACCAAAATACTCCTTGATTAACCCTTAGAGATTCAGACAGGAGACTTTTTGGCATGCCTAACTCTCATAACTATTTTTTTTTTTACATATTCTAGCATTTAGCATACAATTGAAAAGTTAAAGAATACATATTGTCAAATATATGGTGTTATGTGCTTTCCTCCCCCGACCCTCACGAGGATTAAGGGGTAGAAAATGGATGGATGGATGTGCTTTCCTACTACAACATATCTGGGGCATTTACAAAATAATGGAAAAGTATTAAAATTCAGGCAAATGTGCGTACAAATACAATTGAATTTAAATTGAATTGAATGTGGAAGTATGTTCTCAAGCCTGTTTTTCTGTCCAGCCGCTTTCATTTCTGCCTTACACACCTGCACCTTTAAATCCTGAGTCATTCGTTCTGCTATGCCGCGCCATACACTCCAACTATTGCCTGCCCAAAAAAATCTAAAAATTATCTTCTCCACCTCCCCGGCTCCTCCTGAATTAAGTGGGACAAATATCATGAATATAACAAATTCCAAAGCATATTTCTTCCACACTCAGGTTTAGTAAAAAAAAAATATGATGCTGGGCTCTGAGGTGGGGGGTTAAGATCTCAGGGGCCATCGGTGTCAAGCTTGCTCTGATTGTCCCAGAGCAACTTTTGAGCAGTCACCACCAAAATAAAAATGTATATTAGCTTTTAATTAACGCATTTAAATCAGATGAGCGTGTCCTGCCTGAACTGGACCTAAAACAAGCTCTTTGGATTTCTGTATATTTGTTATGTCACAACTGTACTATCACTATTAGCACCTTGTCCTCCAGACCTACCAGAGCCACCGACATCTTTACATCCTGACATAATATGCCAGAGACTCTACATGATGGAATCCATGGCACAACAGGAAAGGGTGTGGTCTGCAGCAGCTCATTCAGATTTAAAGCAGCATACACTTAAATGGCCTATCATATACGAAATCTGAAATGTACCCTGTCTCTCCTCAGTCATCCTGTGGTTAGATAAGCTACAGTTGCTAGCTCCCTCTTACATATGACTATGACTGTTTTCAGCCCAGCAAATGAGTGCATGAGCTCATGCACCTATGAGGTTGTACGTACGTCATGCTGACTGACAGGCTGCCTGTCTAGTCATTTGTAGACAAACCATCAGTTACTAGCTAGTATGCTTACATCGTAGTGTGCACCTTTAATTTCTTATAGACATTTGTGTGGGCTAGAAATTATGCCTGGGTAATTTTGACTTGTTTTGCTGTTTTAAAGAGAGTTGAGGTCAAAATTATTAACCCTCCTATGAAAACTAGATCATTTTCCAAATGTTCCCCTTGGAACTTCTCACTCCAGTTCTGCATACTTCTCCTGCTTTGTGTCAACAATCCTTCCCAAATTCATTTCTTTTGTTTTTGACATGATGCATTTACAATTGATGCCTCAAATCCTTTCTAAAGTGAATATTGGATAGATGTTCAGTTTGAACTTGAGGTCATACATTTTTGTAAAAGAGTGGTGGTTTGTGCTATGCCTGAATAAAAAGGTTAGTTCACCTGGGAGTTAATAACATTGACTCTGGTCATTTTTTTTCCTAAAATAATTCTGCTTTTGTTTGCAAATACAGCAACCTGCCATTTCTAAATTAAACTAGCATGCTTTGGAATGCTCTGTTAAAAATCTGGCACTCTTTTAAGCAGCAATTGAGAAATAATTTAAAAACAAAAAACATTTTCAGATGGGGGGGGGCTAATAATTTTCACTGCAAATGTATATAATAAATCCTGTAGGTTCTAGTATTAAACCTGACACATCAAGGCTTTACAACAACGCAAGATCATGTTATTATATCCCACTTAATTGTAACACTTTTCTTGTGACAAATCTTTAATTGCTGATTTTCGTATCTTTTCCATCCTCATTACTGTTGTCGATCTCTGAGTTCAAGCTCCTCACTTACGCTTAATGCAACCAAAATGCTGACAGTTGCTGATAAAAGTCCAACAGGGACTGAATCAGGCTGTGAATCTGGTCAGGTCCAATCTCCACTCACAACTATGTCACGGATCAAACGGCACAGGGCACACAGGAGCAGGCAAAGGGTTGCTGAATGCCAAACAGCAACTGCTGCTCAAACAGATGTTAGCAGCACCACCTCTAATATCCGAAAATCCCACCTAGTGCAACATGGACACCTGCCGACAATCCTCAGCCCCACAACACAGGAGCCAAATAAACAACTGACCTGCCATATTTTTTTTTTGCTATTTTCATTGTTGTCACCACCTTTGTTTCTGATTATAAGGCAGCTTTAGACAGCAAAAACCCTGGCAGTAAGAGAAGCATACAAAACCACAGTCCGGAATATTGCAGTATAATTCATGTAAAATGTCAATAAAAGTGTGGGGGGAGGGGGCGATATGGTCAAAAATGTTCTTGAGATAAAAATGTTGCTATTAGTTGATATTGATAATTACCTCATAAATGTAGAATCATGACTTAATAAAGTTTGAAGGCTGATTTTTGATCCTGGCTTGTCTGGTCACACAATAATTGTTGTTTTAAAAAATTTGTTTAGGGCACAGTGTAACAAAATGTAAAATGATGTAAAAGATGCAAAAAAACACAAAAATGGTGCAGAAGCAGCAAAAAAGATGCATTTGAGCAGCATGTTAAAAACAATTTAAATAAACACAAACAATACAAAAATAAAATTTACAACTGATACTCATTTATGCATAGCAGCATAAATGATGCTTGCATACAAAAGCAAAGTAGGAGACACAAAAATATGCCGCAAGACCAAATGTGATAAGATGAAAAATGTCTTTTGGGACTCCAACAGCACTTCAAACATGTTTCTGTGAGAGTATGGTTCACTTTCACAAATTTAAACCAAAGTTTTGCAAATTTTTTGCATGTTACTATCCACTACTGTGAATATTAAGAGCTGCTTCTTCATCACCATCATCATTATCATGGTTGAATAGTTTCTGGGTCAGAAGTAATATTTCATGTAATAACACATCCTGCCTGAGCTTTGGCTTGAGGAGCTGATAAACAGTCAGATCTGTGTACTCAGCAGCAACAGCTGTTTCCCTCAGAACCAAACAGAAGCGCTGGACTGGATCATGTTATGTTGTTTCAAACTCTTCTACAGGTTGTTGAAGGTTTTGTCTAACATACTGTATGTCTCTGTAGCTCCTCAAACATGTTGGACTTTCATAGGTGGCATAGGAGGTGACTATTTCAGTTTCCTTTTTACTCCTCACATCCACTCACAAGCAATTATTTACCCTTTTGCTTTCCATTGCAGTTATGTACACTTACCTTTTATTGATATGCTTACTTTTCCAACTTCCTCAAGTGTAAAAGCTATTTTTGCAATATATATATATTTAATTTTGACCATTTCCATTCAGTTTTTTTGTGCAAATTGAAAATGCAAATGAAACAGGAGGATGGAAATGCACTTATAAACATGTCAAAATCTCCATAGTTTCATTTTCATTTAGGAACATGAGGCTTAAGGTAAAGCATTTAGGAAATTCTTATGGTTAGGGAAAAGGGGTCGAGGAAAGGTACAGAGTAAAAAAAAAACACCATCAGGAAACACACAAAAGTCACAAAAAAGCTAAATGACAAAAACACAGAATATATTCAAAGTAGGTTCAAAAACTCATTTATTCCTGCTTCCATCAGCTTTATAATTGGCAGCTGGTGGATTGTGTAACTAACATGTCTGTTTGAATTGTTGTTAATGCTATTGAAGTTGTGCAGATTGGATGTATAGTTATTACTGCTGGTTATAAATCTAATTGCCCCACTTGGGAATAATAAAGCTTCCTTGAACCTTGAAGCTGTATGAAACACATGCCTGGAATGGAATGCAAACCTCAGTCTGTTTGATAGCAGCCCTGTGCTCTGCTCATGCTGCCATAGCCTCATCCTCGTCCATGTTTC
This sequence comes from Pseudamia nigra, assembly GCA_029823295.1. NCBI lineage: Eukaryota > Metazoa > Chordata > Actinopteri > Kurtiformes > Apogonidae > Pseudamia > Pseudamia nigra. The sequence continues at coordinate 15,249 of JAQQAE010003016.1, read as the reverse complement.
GCCTCCTAAACACTGGACTGCGTTAACTCTACCACCACCAAGCCATGTGACCGGTTTGGGGTGGAGTGCTACTTCTTCTACCTTGACTTAAACTCTTTTTTAAAAACTATTATTTAGCTCTTATTTAGGAATTTATTATTCACTACATCACTTGTTTATTTCTGAGTACTAAATTTTAATTTCTTATACAGTTTTGCTTTGTTTTTTAATTGTTTTTCCATATTGTTTTTAATCTGTTTTATATGCACGCTGATTGTGAAAAAACACCAATAGGCTGTATTTTTAAATAAATAAGTGTGTGGTGCTTTCACTTGAATTACAATTTCCTTTCTTTTAACTCAAATCTGCATGAGAAGAATGAAGTAAAATAACAAACTACAATTCAAAAGACCCAAGTAAACCCTATGTAACCCTATAAATCCTCATCTCTAAACATCAGACTCTAGTATGTAATGTACGTATATCAAATAGCAATTAGTAAAAGTGTGGATTTGCTTTTCACTGGTTCACTACATATTCTGAGATTCCATGCTGATGCATCTCCAAACAGCAGAGAACAGGCTTCGCAGACAGCAGAAGGAGATGATAGCATTGAGTACGCGGCACTTCCAGGGGGCTCACCAAACAGAGCGCTAAGCAGGAGGAAGGCTTTGGGATGACTGCACATGAGGACTTTTAAAATAAAACCCTTTTCACTGGTTGCCAAAGCTAAAACACCGAAAGCAACACTCATCCAAAATGTCTTGTCTATTAACCTATGAATCATAACCGAAACTGGCATGGGCCCACTCACAACTGACACGTGAAGCTTCAGGCAAACGTTTGCTCTTATGGAAGCTGACACTGTCAAAGAGTACACTGGGAAATATCAAAAATGAAAGTTTTATTCATGGACAAAAAGAGCATTTACAGCATAGAATTTAAATAATAAGAGGGTTTTTGTGTTAGAAACCCAGCATACATAAATATCCAGTATATTATGCATCTATAATGAGGACCTTCGTGTAAGAGCTGAAAGTAACCTTGTTTATGCAAATGACGGTATATGTACATCCTAATCAGGTGTTCAGGGAATAAAATGCTACAGTACCATGAAAAACAACTGCAAAACAAATCAAGGGAACTGAAAATAGACACATTCTGTAACATGACTTTTATTAGAATGTGGAGCATCTGAGTCATATTGAAAGTAATACACATTAAGTAGTAATGTCAAAATCTTTTTTAACAAGACTGGTTTCTATATAGATACATTAGCTTTCTAAAATAACTTTTGTCAATGGCAACTTTCTTTTTAATAAAAAGAAATGTGTATTAGATGGTACAGGTACGCGTCAGCATTTTATGCAATCAAAGCTGCTATGTATCTCACATACACCTGCCGTATGAGGTTTAACGTGTCAACTTCAACACTTTAGTTTCATGTTTCAGCCCACTAACATTTTTCCACATAAAGCAGTTTTACAACAAAATATAAATATTACACTTTGAATTAACTGCTTTTATCTAATCAAAAGTTTGGTACCCAGCTTTAGTCAAAGCACCATTAACACATTTATCATCACAGAATTGGCTACCACTTATCTCAGTCACACTTTATTATTTTGTACAACAAGCGGCATTGTTTAATGTGGTTTCACACCAGTGGGTGACAGACATTTTCCCCAAAGTAAGTACCCTGAAGACTGCACAAGCCCTAATTAACATCTTAATGACCTTGTGCGGTACCCCCCTACCCCCATGGAGCTGCATGAACCATGACAGGAAAATAATGTTAAAACAGCAGATCACTGTGTTTGTGAGGATATGGCTAACTTTGGACTCAACAGGGTTATATGGCCAGTAGATGTGACTTTATCCAAAGTAATCCCAGCTCTCAAGCTGCTGCACAGGACTGTCACAGGATGAAAATAAGATCCATTTACAGCACTACTCCAGAGAGGACCTAAGGGACATTCCAAGGTGCTGGCAGCAGAACTACCTCCATCCACAGCAGGAAGCATGGAGTCATTCACTGCTCCATTTACTTTAAAGTGGAATATCAAATATAACAGGATGTTCCAGTGAAGCAAACAATAGAGGGGCTGTGTTCAGCACAGACCATTTACCCCTGGTTCATATACATTGTAATGGTATCACTGAGTAGTCTATGTAGTCACCTTACCAGTGTATCTAGCAAATGGCACTGTGTAGAAAGGCATGTGGTGTGCACACTCTGCACTTATGCCAAATCCTGCCATCTGTGGACCAGTACGTTTCACAGCAGTGCAGCATTGACTTGGAATAAGTCAGAGTTTGTGCCATAACATTGAAATAGGTGACTAATGTTCCTTGGTTGTACAAGCATAGGATGAATCAGAAATCAATTAGCTTTAAAGGCATGCAAATCTAAAAAAAAATCAGTCAAGTGAAGTAACACTAAGCTGTACAGCTCTGTCTGCCTAATGAGTGGTTTCCTCCCTTTAATCAATCACATTTCATACCCCATAATCACAATGACATGCCCTCTATCAGAGGTCAGTCTGCTTGATCTGTGTTCTGTTTCTCCTCAATGACTGAACTGGTACTGCCACTGTATCAGCATACTTTATTAATGCTGTAGCTGCTTCTGTCTGGGAGACAAATTAGTCTGGACTGTAGTCACTGATTCTATAGCAAGGTCATACTAAAAGTAATGCAAAAGTGATCATCACTTTTTATTAACTGTAGTAGTTCACTAGTTAACTGCACATGTTGTTTGAGTACTTCTTCCCCTATACAGGTGTTTCATATATGTATATATATATATATATACTGCATATATTTTTTCACAGATACTGTATTGTCAGCAGGTGGACAAATTTATTACAAAAATGAGTCACTATCAGTGAACATGTGGCACCACTGGACTGTAGTGATAATGGCATAAAGATAATGGTAAAGACTCAGGGAATCAGAAAGTCTGCAAAATGGGAGCCTCAAGAGTTGATGCTGACACTGGTGAAAAGCAAGTTAGTCTGCTTGGATCTGCTGATATATATAAATTCTTCCAAGGATTTGACAGCCAGGCTCAACTATTGTGCAAATGCATCACTTGTACTGGAGACTACGATGAGCAATACCTTTGTATAGATGAAGATTTACTCTAATAATATGTGCGATATGAATGGCCTACACAACTTAATGAAAACATTATTCCCACTTTTGCATGATGCAAATTCTCTATAGGTACTGTACACTAAGAGAAAACCTAAGCTCAATCAGAATCCTGATAACGTTTGCAAATATTTTCACAATATTACCACACATTGCTACATCTTTTTGTAATGATGTCACATCAGACAGTAATTACTAAGGCTCTGTTTTTAACAAAGCATGTTACATTGGCAATAAATGTCGTGCCACTGTCGAACGATTGAAGAAACCTTATCCTTTAGTAGTTTTTGTTTTTATTATTATTTTCAACATTCAAAATGTGACAAAACGTGTATGGAATTATGTCGTAGACATGAAGCTGTTAATCAACGCTGAACATGTTTTACATTTTAGATCTTCCAAAGAAGCCGCATTTAGCTTTGATGACAGCTTTGTATACTCATGATATTCTCTCATCAGAAATAAGAATGGAAAATTCTTTTGACTTAACTGTTTCTTGCTATAATATAGATTTGTACAGTAACTGTAGTAATATGGCTGCTGATTCTGTACTCACCCTTCCGCTGAACACGATACCTAATGGTCCGAAGCAGGGGTGTCAAACCATGTGCCATGGAGGGCTGAGATCCTGCAGGTTTTCTGTTCAGCCAGTCACTAAAGCAGGTGATTTCACTGATCAGCCTCTTTCAATTTGAGGTGAGAAGATAATCAGTAAAATCTGCTGGTTGGAAAGAAAACCTGCAGGTCTTGGCCCTCCATGGCTCATGGTTTGATACCCCTGGTCTAAAGCCCATTAAGAAGGTAAGAAATGACACAAGTACTTTGGACAATTTAAAATATAAAACATATTTTGAGTTGTTCAGCAGCTTTTTTGTTTACTACATATTTCTGTGTCCTTACAAAGGTTTGGATGTCTTCTGAAGTATTGCACAATATTGAAAATAATAGAAATAATTTTTAAAACCCCACTAAAGGCAAGGGTGTGTCCAAACATTTGACAGGTGGTGTATATCTGTTAATGTGTGTGTTAGTGTGTGTGTATAAACTCACCAGCTTGCGTTGACACCAACCACAGACGCCACAAAGAGCCACCAGCCAAACA
>JAQQAE010003016.1:0-10912 GCA_029823295.1 Pseudamia nigra | reverse complement strand
TGTTAGTGTGTGTGTATAAACTCACCAGCTTGCGTTGACACCAACCACAGACGCCACAAAGAGCCACCAGCCAAACAGCACACACTGTCACGGCTAAGGAGACCAGGAACACACTGAGGGACACTGAGCCTGCACACACATGCACAGAGAAAATAAGAAAATAGAGCGAAAATACAGCATGAGTGATGCTTTTTTTGCATGCAAACATTTTTATTATTTATTATGTTTAAGAAATGACATGGTACTTTAGCATGGAAGGTGATTGTGAGGAACGTATGTCACAGTAAATCATGGTGTCATAAGGGGAAAACCCAAACAAAGCGGTGGCCCTTTAATTGAATAGTGTGGCTGAGCTGCCATTTTTACATTCTGTCATAAGAAGCTGAGAAATACAATCTCATCACTACCCTCTTCATGCCGGAGGATTTCAATACCTTTCCAATAAGAGCTGCAGCCAGGCATCACTCAGTTGCACACACATCACTGTCATGGTGTCACAGCTTGTTAACTGACAGGCTGAAAGTGAAGGAAAAGGAGGGTGGAGGAGGGGGTAAAGGAGGGGCGGCTAGGGAAGGCTGAGCTGACAATACAAGAGAGCTCATGATTAATGGGTATCAGTAGATGCCCAGTGAGAGAGGTGGCTCTGGAAGCGAGTCATAAAAAAAACATAATCTATTGCTGCTCGTGTGTTTGTGTGTGTTCGAGAGAGGCGGGCAGATTTCACATGAGCACCTGTGTGCCCCCGTCTGCATACATGCTGAGTATGAATAAGTGCATCTAGCCTCATGAGCAGTCTGTGTTTTAGAATCTACTCATTTAAACAATTCAATGGCCTTCATTTGTAGGACAAGGATATAAAGCCTGATTGAGCTTTTGATATTTGCACAGTAGGAACCGCGCTAATGTAGTCAAATTCATGATTTCCGTCTAACAATTTTGATTTCAAAACATACAGTGATAAATGGGTGTCAGAATGCATTTTCACACTGACAAACACTTTCTTTTCAGTAGCTGGGTTTGTCTTTTCCCCAACTGCTGCCTCCTTCCCTTCCCTTGCTTGTCACAACTGGCCTTTTCATCTCACTCCTCCATCGCATCTTTGCTTTATTCTCCACCTCACCATGTCCTCCGGGAACAGGCGAGCTCCAGAAGAAGGAACACGTAAACTTGCTTCATGTGAAAAATAAATAAAAATCAGAATAGGGACAGCATTGTATTCCACAGACTTCTCTCAGCTTCAACTACTGTTTTGAAGTACATGTACCACCTGAGGCCACTGGCAGTCAGAAAAGAGCAGACACATACATAAGAGCTCAGTCTATTAACAAAAATATGATGACGCATATCTTTTTACTATTAAATTTCGGGATACTCAGCAATCCTTAAAAATTCAATGTGATCACAGATACTGGTGTGTGACAGTACCAAAATAGAACGAATTAAACAGTCTGCATGTGCTCTGAAAATGGCAAAGAATCAAATTAAAGTCTGAGAGCCTTGTTGACTCTCCCAGTGGTCCATTTATTTCTGTACAGTCCAGCTAAATATGTGCAACCAAAAATGTTCCAATAACAAACATTTTCAAATCAGAATATATCAAGAATTATCACAATGAATATAAAAGTTTAGGTTCTGGGTGAAAGATGAAGAAGTCAGATTTGTGGGTTTGAGGGATTCAAAAAAGACAGTGACTAACAATGACAAATGCAACTAAAAAATATTTGAAAGATTTTTTTTTTTAAAGATAAAAATGACACAATAGATGGAAAAACACGAACCCTCCATGACAGACACAAAACGATGAAAGCAAAATAGATGAAAAAGATAATAAGAAACAAAAGTGATGTTAAAGACAAGTATCAAGTAGAATGGCATTCAGTGGAGCGCAGACCTCTACCAAGACACATTCAACAAACTCTTCCCATAGACCCTCCCTCATTAAAACAGATCTATTTCTACTAAATTCAGGGATGGTACATAAAAAGAGCATAATCAGGGGAACATAATTCAATGTGTTTCCCATTGCTGTTAATATATCTTTGCAAAAACCAATTTAGATTTGGGAGATGAATTTAAAGATTTCTGAAGTCCAAGGGCAGTTCAGTGGCTGAGCTGGAAAAATGCATCCACATGGTTAAGGCCCGATCACAGCAGCCTAGGTTCAGATCTGACCTGTGGCGCTGCATCACTCCCCATACTCTCCCCCATCTTTCCTGTCTCTCTACACTGCCTCTGTCAATAAAAAGAAAAAGACCAAAAAATAAATGAAATAAAATTCACTGGTGTCCAAAAATCTTTATTAGTATTCAGACTGCTTCAAAAATTAATTGCAAACTTCTCAAGTCGAAGCCTGATTCCAGCAAACAAACAAATTCCATATAGTGTACTTCAGATACTGTAGCTCTAGAACTGCACCAAAATCCAATATTTGACTGAATTTACTTTGAAAATATCATAGATATGACAAAACTGTTCATTCATTCCCCATTATCTCAGCTTTGGTGATACTGTACATTCAAGTCTCTGTCTCTGTTGTTTGGTTCAACAGATGGAGAAACACATTTGAATAAGTCAATCCAGACAGTGGAGAACATACAAAACCACTCTGCCCAGGGATCAAGCTCGTAGATCGTAACTACTGAGCTATCACACCACCCGCTGAAGATCAAAACATTATTTGCTAAGAACTTACTAAAAATTTTGAAATATGCCATATAGCACAATGTTATTTCAAAGCTCGACAGTGTAGTATATGTTTTAGGAATTTTATGAGAAGGTTAATACAACACAAATCATTCCATATGTGTACAAGGAGACTTTGCTTTAGACTCAACAGATAAAAATGACATTTATATTATAAACCTTTTTTTGTTTCAGAACCGTTTGCTTTTATCTCTCAGAGGAGTCCGTGGAGGTTTGGGCATGAACTAAAAGACACAGAGATTTATGTTTAATTCCTACAGCCTTTCTTCCCATCGAGGTACTAAACCAACTGTCAGGATTAATCTGTGTTCATTCCGTTGTGTTACCTACTGACTCTGTGGCTCAATCGCAAACTCCACCCTACGGTTTAATCACTAAATCCTCACTGACTTAATTGACATCACCCACATGATGTGATAGTGCTTAATTGTGTAAGTTCGTGTGCAACTGAAATGTTTAAGGAGAAACCATGGTGATAGTACACTACTCTGGCCAGCACTGCAACTTCAATTTGCAATTGTGTTGTGAGTCTTCTTGTTTGGTTGTCAAGGAAAATGCACGGATTAGTCGTTTAAAAATGTCAAGTCAAGCATACAAATAGTCAAGATGGATGCAGAGACTTTAATTTATACACAGTATAAGTATGTTCAACGCTGCTACAAAATATTACCAACATCTGAGGTTGTCTGTTTTCCATTCTAGCCATTAGATCACCCTGAATGGGCCTACATCTGGACCTTTAATGAGCATATGACGCAATGAATAATATTACCTCTTAACATGCTTTATTTTACTCTCTATACCTTAGAACTTGTTAGTTACTCAGATTTGTCAGAAAAAAATTGACTTTGTTTCATCTTTCCCCAGTGGAGGGCACCAACTCATGAGGTCATTTGGTTGGACAGCCGTATGCAGACTAATAAATTACACTGCTACAGTATGTATGCTAATTAGAATCAGTACATTTTGTTATTTATGTCTGAATTGCATAGTAACAAATGCTAACTCCTAATCGATAATTATCATCCTAAATATGAATTACTTATTTATTGGCATACGGTAGACCAACCACGTGGTGTCAATAAAACAGTAAAACAAAACCTTTTACTGATTTTTTTGATAAATACAAGTCACTAACAGATTTTATTGCAGTGCCATATCTTAAGGCACAAATAAAATAAATAAATGTAACATTGTTTATTGTTTAGTGCCATTTTTAAATGGCAGCTTTTTGTGATATAACTGCAGCGACTGATCATGCAAATTCAATTCTGAATGGATTAATCCATCCAATCAGATTGTCACTGTTACAATATACAGTAAAAGGAAAGCAAGTCATATTCCTGTTTCACAGTTTCTGCTGCAGGATGTTGTATTGATCAATCCCTGTTTCTGACATTACAGTGTTTGAATGTTTTATGAAAATATCAAAGTCAGTAAATTTTTGAATGTACGCAGTATGAAACCATACTTATGAGTGAAAATACAATCAACTCTACAAACATTCAATCACAAGAGATACTGGGCCACGTCCTAGTGGCCTTCTTCTGCAGACTATCCATGATAAATTTGTGTACAAACCGCATTCATACATCATCAGTTTCACCATGAACTGCACGTGTCTCTCAGGACTTTCTGAATGGCTGCATAATGACACTGAAAGGACTCCATGAGATTTCCTCGTGCACTTGACAGTTTGAAAGTGGGACATCTCCGAGCCCTCATGCACAGCGGGGACACACCTCAAAGTCTGAGTGTGGAGACTGGGATTGTCCACCTCATAACCCTCTGTCTGCAGCTCTATTTCCAGTAACAAACTCCTCCTGTTTGACTCATCTGCATCCCATCCGTCATCAGACACAGTATATAAACCAGGCTTCCACGACTCACCTGGCTGTTTCATGCCAGTGTGTCAAACTGCCCAGCCTGATTTTTCACTGCCAGTGTCTCCCCATTGCTAAACTCAGCTTGCCCTCGGACTGTTGCCTATTGCCTGTCTGTTCAGTGGCCACTTGCTTCATCCCGACCTGTCTCCTGTCTGCTCCTGACCTGGTTTGTCTGCCGGGATTTCACCTGCTGACTTTACACCTATTTCACCTGTCTGCTGCCTGCTTTGCTGGTCTAAGTAGATTTCCCAGTGCCAAACCCTGCGTGGTCCAATGTGTCATCCCTACAAATTTACCTAGCGAATGGATCCTGAAAGTTCTACCTGACCTGGTGCTATCCTGACCTCTCAGATCTGGTATGTTTGCTATGCTGTCATTTAACCTTTGTGCAGAGATGGGAATTGATAGGACTTTATTGACGCTGGTAGTACTCCTGCTGATTCCTAATCAAACTTCTTTGTGGAGAGAAAAGTAACTCAACAGAGGTGTTCAGCATCAGTGCATCTAAAAATCTAAGTCCAAACAGTTTAAAGATTCATCAGTACCGCCTTATAAAGAGTAAACTCTTCACAATATCATACAAATAGCCTTGGAGATACAAAATAAACATAATCCTGTGGGGCACTGGTTTCCAACCCAGAGTTATGTAGCAAGCTTGTCCCTATACTACGTACTGTATCTGCACAAAACTACAACAATGGGGAGCTTTGTAAGCATGAAGCTAAGGAAGATTGAGCAACTACCAAAACAAAGATAATAAAATATGAGCTGCTCTGGATTATTAAAGACAGTGTAAGTTTTTGTTGTATTTCAGGGTCAATTAATAGGTTGATATACTTTTGGTAACATTTGCACCTTATTTGATATTCAACTAAAGTTACTGAGACATCATAAATGGCTAACTGTTGCTGTGTGTTTTTAATTAAGGATGCATTTTGGGGTAATTTACAATTATCTGGCAGGTTTTCACAGGTTATAATCATCTTAATCATGTTATTGCTGTATGGATTCAATAATTATGCCCCCCTTGTTGTATTTCACAGAGTACTGCTACTACAGTGTCCCTGTACAGCAACTCTGAGTATAGAAGTTTAATGTGACATGGGAGTTGTATTATTCAGTCTTAATGGTGTACAATCCAAACATGAGATCTATTGCTCCAAATTTGGAAGCTTAATAGTGTCATATTCATTGTTTCTTTGCTTCACAACTTCGTTTTTCAGTTACTTGCTGAAGATGCAATTTTATGATAAATACAGACAGTGCTTTTAATGGATTATGGGCCTACAATCACAGAAAATAAATGACAGTGTATTTATGTGGGTGTATGTACATGTCTAGGGAGGTCCAGAAAATATTTTGATCAACAAAATGTTTAGGAACCACTGCTGTAGGCTATGGCTACATTTACAGATGAGGAAAAAATAGTCACCTTATGAAAATTTGATTTTTTTCAAAATGTTTCCCATGTTTCTCACTCCAGTTCTGGATACTTTGAAACACTTTGATAACTTTTATATTCTTCTTTTGCTTTGTGTGCACAAACAATCCTTTTCAGATCAAAAACTCATTTCTTCTGTTTTTGACATGATGCTTTCACAAGTGATGCCTCAATTCCTTTCTGAAGGAAATGTTGGACAAATTTTCAGTTTTAACTTCAATTCACACAGATCATTACCTCAACTGTGTGTTTTAAAATTATAAAATTAAACTTTAAAGCTGTATGAACATTCTTGAGTGAACTGCATATGAATGCATCTAAATGCATGTTCACATGTGACTCAGTTATCTTTTCAGGCCTGCATTCTGTAAACCCTCATGTTGTATTGATGTATTTTACTCTCACTTTACTGAGGCACAAAGTCAAACAGAGTCTTTCCAGCTGTTTGCAAACAGTCGGATTAGAGAGAAATGTACTGCAGGCAGCACATCAAGCTAGTGTTACTGTTATCTGCTGACATCAAATTGAGAGAAAAGGACACAAGTTTACTTGATTACTGCTACTGTGATTCACTCTCATGAGTTTTTTTCTGTTTTCTTGACCAGAAGGACTGTTCTACTTCATCCTCTTATCAAAGTTTTAAATACAAACACCTGCTTTGACAGAAGGGCCCCAGCTTTAAATGTGTATTGAGTGTATAGAGCCACCTGCCTCTGGTCAGACAACTATATGGGCATCAATAAAAGAAGTTGAGATGCTCAATAGAATTCCAATTTAGAGACAGTTCTCAATTCCCATCACTATCTCGATACCAATTTCTAGCCCATGTGACCATCCGATCCCAGCTGGCTCTAAGTCTGTTCTGTCCTTCATTCCAACCCAGATTCTCCCGCCCACTCTTAACCTGGTGTGTACACTCTACAATACCTGTCTCAGTACCTTAGCCACCTGCCAGTTCCCATGCCCAGTGTGTGTGCTTTGTTATCCTCCTAACCAGGCACCTCCCTGTTTGACCAGCCTCCAGCCTACTTCTCACAGTTGTGTTTGAGCCTATGCTGCCATATACCATCCCTCTGATCACCTGCCAGATCACTCACATCTCAGCTTACACATTTTCATTACAAGCTGTGGTCCTGCCTTCTTCACAATGAGCTTCCTTCCTTCCTTTTCTGTCCCATTTCAGCCCACTACTTACTTGATCCAGTCTTCCATCTACACTGCCTGTCCCCAGCTTAGCTGAAGCATCAGATCCTCTGATATAACCCAGCCTCTTTCAGAAACTCAGCACTGTCTGGTTTGACAGAATGCTCTTTCTGAACCACATTCTGAGTCAATTACATCAACAGGTAAGGATACTACTGATTTAAAGCCTTCTCCACTGTTGACTACTTGCCCTTGGACCCATGACTAAAGAGATTAGTATCCTTAACACCTTACCCATCCCACACTTTGATTTTATCTCCTGACAACAGGAGTGGCCACTGACTGGAAAAGACTCAATCCATCCTAACTGATCATGATGGTAAAGATATACATGTACAGTATCAGCAAAATGGCCGTTACAAGTGTCCTGCATTTATATAGTTTGTTACAATCAATGAGAATGCTAGCAGCAACGGGCCATCCATGTCCTCCTGAGCATAAGAGGGTCACTAAATCGAAGACAGCTCCTGAATGATGAATATCTCTATTCACACATGTTTAGAAATAGACACAGGCCATACACTCTGCTACTGTATATTCATAGAGAGGTCAATAAAGATGAGTCCATTAGATACCGCAATAACAGCAATGGTAGCAATGGATTTTAAAACATAGAATGCTGAAATGGTCTGCAGATAAGGGCATCTATGGATTGCTGTATAGTGCTGAGAGGCATGCAAATGGATGATGTGATTTTGAAGAGCTTGGAGAGCCTGGTGAATCTGTGAAAGCCAGCAGCTGCTGTAGAGCTGCACGTCATGTGCTCATTGTGAAGGTCGGGAAGGGGGGGGGTGAGGGGGTGATGTGGCAGGTGATATGGTTTATGATCTGTGTCAGTCATAAGAGCTAAGGGAGTCAAAAGCTTCCAAATAAAACACAGCATCAAAAAATGTCACTAAGTGCACTAAGTCTGCTTCCTGTTTTATGGAATATGAGTTCCATTTTTGAAGCGTCAGAGGTGCTGATACCAGTGAAACTAAGAAATAAAAGCAAGATATGCAAAGTGTTTAGGTATTAGGGAGATATGCAAATCATAAGCACTACAGCTGTGGAGAAAAGGGGCATCATCAGAGCAAGAGAAGCAGCCTGCAGTACATAGAACTATCACCACTGCAGTCAACTGCTTCTATTTATCTTACCACATGAAAAAAAAATTCATGAAAATGTGTCTCAGAGGTAAAACCATGTTGGTGGGGAATAGGAAATATATACATGCTTAATGCTGCCATGAACATACTGCAATATTCATTATATTTTAACTAGTCAAAGACTGAAAAGCATCTAAAATTGGTGGGTGATAAGGCTCCCACTCAGTAAAACTGACAAGTGAACTGAACAAGCCATTGAGCCTTTTGATCAACAGCCTTTAGAAGTCAGAGCACTCTTGAACTTGAAAGTCATTTGTTTGTTTTTGATTTCAGTGGCTATCTCTTTTATATGCACATAAAAATACAAACTAAATGGCACAGTGTGTTGAAGTGAGTACCGAGTGGTGACAATGATGGTATAAATGAGCTTAGGAGGACTACAAAGAGATACTGGAGGTTAAACGTAGACACTAAAAGAGAGACAGAGACAGAACTTGCAGGAAATATCAGAGACTTAAGTTCAGAGCTCTCGGAGTGCACAGCAGCGTGAAGTACAACATGCATTATCCTTCCTACATGGAGTGGTACAGTACATGTAGGTGATCTGGCCCACATGCAGCGAGTTAAGCCAAGCAGAAAGGGACCAGTCCTCAGGGGTAGAAGAAATTGCTAATTGGACAGGCGGAACTGGAGCAGTGTCCAGTCAGCAGAGCTGCCACACCACATCTTTATGCACTGAGTGAGGGTGGACAGGGCAGTACCCCTGAAAAGCTCTGGGTGCAAAGCTCATATCCTAATCACCACTTCAAAGTGTCCCCTCCTTGTCGTGGAGTCCCAGTTCTGCCTTCTCTATAGCTAGAGCTGCTGTTAGTCTAATCCTGAAAATGTCACTCAGATGTCTTTACAGTCTGTCCCTCTGTGGCAGAATGTGTGCCACAGCAATATGTTATTTACTTTTTGAGAGATGGTGTGATACAGAGGCTTTAAAATTGTGTCTATCTACCTTTATGGCTTAATTCAACACAGTGCTTTATTGCTCTTGTTTTTACAGTTATTTCTCTGGACAAAAGGCAAGGTAGAAGTAAACAACAAATGTATTGTGAGTCTCTGGAGCTAAATAGTCCTACTTTGCACAGCCACACAAAGTAATTTGTGTGGGATGACCATAAAATTGATTCAAGAAGGAGAATGTGAAAGAAATACAGAACTATGCTCAGAGGTAAATCATGTCATTGTCATATAAACTGCTGGAGTGACATTTCAGTGAGCATAGCCATGAGTGCTGCTAGTGCTTTAACATTTGTAGAAGGATAAAAGGTGCTTCAAAGGCATGTTTTGGCCTTTGGTTTGAAGCCACACACTTGGACAAAATTACTTGGACATTTGCTTAAAACATTAATGGCATCTGACAGCTCCCTTCTTCATTCTGACAATGTTAACAGGTCAGCCATTTGGGTAAAGATACCACTGAGTATGCCCAGTAAATGTGGCAAAATACATTATAGTCTTTTCATAAATTGATTCACTGCTGCAGAACAGTCCTTATTTTAGGCCTCTTTAAATAGTTGCAGACACAGTTTGGGTGTTTTAAAGCTCAGGGGCATGTCAAGTCATGGCCAGCTCATTATCTAAAAGCTTCCTATCTTCAGAATGGTCTAAAATGTGGTTGGACTTAATCACTTCTCAGGGGAACCTTCACTGAGGCAGACTTGTGCTTTATTTTTGATGCATACTTTCTCCCCAAAGAACATGAGATTCTCTAATCTTGAATGTCAGTGTTAACTGCTGACACTTGAACACAACAGAAGCTTATTAAACCACAAATTTAAAAAGGTATAACATGATCTGAATGCATACAGTGGAAATGATGTATCACATAAAGATATGCTAATAAGGACACAAACTTGATTCCTAATTTGCATTGCAAATACCATACTAGAGCTGGGTGATAAATGAATAATTATCATGGTATATATGTTTTATGTTGTGATATTTAATTTTGTTATATTTCATTTCATGTATTTATTTAATTGATAGGGACAGGTGACTTTAACATAGACATTGTATCACAATTTCTGATGTAGTGCATCACAGCATGTATAGCTACTGCTAATTTCCAATGCCCGTCCCTAGATGGGCTTTTAAGATCACAATCTTAAAACATAGGATAAAACATGCATTAAAACATACAAACATAGACCATACATACTGGATACAAGCATACAGATATGCCCCCTGCATACACCCCACCTCATCCCACCACACACATAGAAATACACCCACAGACCTACATATGGCTACATGACTGGTTGTCTTTTAACAATGTCTTCAGTTTGGTTTAAAATACTGATGATATTGTGATAAATATATTTTGTATTTTTTTAGTGCCTTTATAATGATAATAAATTAAGATTTGATTAAAATGAACAAAAGACCAGAAAATCTGAGATAACATGTTTTTCTTTTTTGTTTTTTGGTATTTTTGGTTTTTGTCTCTGTACGTCTGTTACATTGCCATCCATCCATCCATCCATCTTCTACCGCTTATCCATGGGGTCGGGTCGCGGGGGCAGCAGCTTGAGCAGGGAATC
>JAQQAE010003015.1:0-21041 GCA_029823295.1 Pseudamia nigra | reverse complement strand
CGTTTCCTGACCTTGGACTGTTTTTGGACTCCCCGTCTGCTCGGTTCCTCGACTCCCCGTTCGTGCCCCGACCCGTCCTTTGCTTTGCCCTTTTGTGCCGTTGCCTGTTGGATTTGTGGTGGTAATAAAACATGATCACTATGAACTATGCTCTGAGTCCTGCGCCTGAGTCTCCTGTACCTGTCAGCGTGTTCGGCCCTGACAGTAACTCAGAAAACACAGAAGGAAAAAGTGAGAAAGGGAGAGAGGAAGGAAGAGAGAAAAAGACAGACATAACAGAGACAAGAGAGAAATAGAAAGAATGAGAAGAAAGGGTAGGTGATTTACATAACAAGAGATTGGAAAATGTGCAATCTCTGGAGAGATTGTGTGGGATTGCTGATTCAAAATAGCTGAACTTGCTGAAAAAGTTCATGAGGGCATCCGAGGATGGAATGAACATCAAAGGATCAAAGGCAGTGCAGTGTTGGCGCTGTCGTCACAAACATTCCATTTGACTTCTCCATTTGTCATGGGAAAAAATTGTGAAAAAACCTAAGTTATTAAAAAACTACAAAAGATAGATTTACAAAACACAATAGCCAGAATGTCCTAGACGAGCGTAACAATATGGTGTTTGAATCATGTGAATTGGGCAAAAACTGTGAGAGTAGATGTGGTCCAAAAAAGGGGCGGAATAATAATGAATGGAACCTTCAGTGGAAGAGAACACTAGTGGGATTGCTTGACAGCAATCACACCATTTATGCATTAATGATGCATTTGACAATCAACTTTAATGGTTGTGTGTTCCTGCTGCAATAAACACAGAATCAGTATTAAGAAAGACAGGGAGGGAAAAGAAAGCAGGCAGAAAGAAGGGAAAGAGGCAGAGGAAGGAAGGAAAAATGAAGTAAGGAAAGAGAATCAAAGGCAGACAAAAGATAAGGTACATACCTTTTCCTTGTGTGTATGTGTGTGTGTGTGTGTGTGGGGGGGTCTACTTTCTTTACAGATGGATCCAGATATTAAACAAGTGGATATCCAAATTATAAAAAGATTTTGTTCAAGGTAAATATGTTTTATATAAATTTGGAAAGTTCAGTACTGTAAAATGTACTATAAAAGATCACATGCTGTGTACCTTACTTAAAATTATTTTATTGGAGGCGGAGGCAGGCAGGCTTCCAACAAAGCAGGCAGCCAAGCAGTTTGGAGTGCTGAGGTCCAGCCTGAAGGACAGAGTCAGTGGAAGAGTGGCCTCTGACTATGTCTATGGTCAGAGGACACTTCTCAACCCTGAAGATGAGAATTCCCTGGTGAAGTACTGTTTGTATTCTGCCAGTCATGAGTTTCCACTGATGAAGCCTCAGATCCTGGCCCTCACTCTGGCCATTTACAACCTGTGCCACCCAGAGTAACCAAGGTGATTTAGTTATACCTTAAATTTATTTACTGACCGTGCATATAAACCTGTTACATCTGACTGCGACACTTCCACACACCTTTGCACGAAATATTTCAAATATTTATTTTATAGCTTGTACTTTTTCTTGAAGTTTTTACATTTTTACATTTATACTGTTTACTGTAAATGGTGACTGTATGGAATCTCATGTTTACCCCAAACAAAGTTTTATTGTATTAACATGTGAAAATAACAAAAGAGACTTTTTCTACTGACTTCTTACTTTACATTTTTGGGATCTGGTGTAAATAGACATAATGAATCAGTTCACTGCAAAGCACTTTATTATTCCATTGCACTACCCCTTCAGAAATGGACTGGTGACACACTTTAGCTAATAGCCCTCAAGCTTTCGTCTTAGTATAGTTTTGGTATTCCCTGTCTCACACTGAATTTTGTGTCTGTTCTTACATGTTTCTTTTCTGTTTGTTTGAATGTTGTTGAATTTTTCTGTCCTCTCATCACATCAACCTGCTAAGGGTCTGCAGATGGAAATTAGCATGTGACATATTTACATGTAAATCTTTCATATGTACTGACTCTTCTTTCTCAACAAATGAATAAATAAATAAATCAGCACAATGCACACTGCATGTTCTTTTATTGCCACACCAGTGGCCATGTACAGCTTCAGTCTGACAAGTAGTCTCTTATAATTGTTACATGATATATAAGTAGGACCATTATTTGGGTTTTATAGATTAAACAGTAGACCTGCACACTTCAGAGCAAAAAATACCGGAGTTCTAGCTGGCAATGGTGGCCCGTAAGTGTGCAAAAAATACCAGAGTTCTAGCTGGCAATGGTGGCCCATAGCAACAATTGCTATGGGCTGTTTGAATCATGGACCTTAGCAATGGTTGCTATGGGGCGTGGCCACTTCAACGTAGTCATGTAAATAAAAAATTATAAGTAGACATTAAAGCGGTTCTAGAACTGGTTTTAGAACTATATTTTATCCTTGTATCCTTTTATCCTTAGGACATTTGTAAAACACAGTTGAGGAACTGTAGGCGAACAGACAGGACATGCCTACTGAGAAGTTGGCACAAAATATCCAAAGACATCAAAGACAGAAGATATTTGGTACAAAAAAGGTTAGTTTTGTATTTCTATGTAGTTTACAAGAAATGTATATGCAGCATGTAGTTATAGAAATGTCTATATGTGTAAGTGAAACAATAACAAAAATATATAAGAATTTAGTGTGGACATATATCTTTAATTGTTGTAAAATTCAGGATGAACAAATGATCAAAATTAACAAAAACTGGATCACATAAATAACAAAAGAACAAAAATGCACAAAATGAGAGAATTAATCAGCAATGATCAAGTTCATCAATAAAATGAACTGTAATGAAATGTATAAAGTGAGAAGAACAATAGTGGGGGTTGCTAGGCAATCCCACTAAATACCATAAATAACATAAAATTAACTAATTAACAAGCACATAGAAAGAAAATGAACCAAAATCTCATTATGCTTCTTCTGACTCTGTATGTATGATTATTCCCTACATTGTTTGGACCGCATCTCCTCCCAGGGTTTTCGGCGGATTCACACCATTCAAACACCATAACGTTAAGCTCTTTTGGGATATGTCGGCAAGTACTTTCCATAGATCTATCTTTTGGAGTTTTTAAATAAGACTACACATTTTCCCCCATAGGAAATGAATGGAGAACTCAAACGGAATGAGTTGCCGTGGCAACGCTGCACCGTTGTCTCTTTGATCCTTTGATTACTTCTCCACTGAATAGTACAGTTAGTGGGATTGCTGTCAGAAAACATGCCATCCCATAGACTTACAGTCTGTAAAGTCTGAGCCTCAGATGCAACTCATAAATCCATGTGTGTTTCTGTAAACAAAGCTGAAAGTTCAATCCCACGCAATCTCTTCAGAGACTGCAATTTTACTAGCTATTATTATTATCCTTTAAACTTGATAAGTGGTGTTAATGAGATCATTCAATAATGTTTTCAAGAAGTACAACTATATACAGCCAACCAATCCCTGCAAAAATCTCAAAACTCACGCATTCTTATGTTAAAAGACTGAACATGGCACCGGATGTACTTTCTACTTATTAGGTCAACTTTTCCGACGTATTAACTTATAATGCTAAAAACAAGCCCTAAACGCCACTAATTTAATCGCGCAGCGTTTTTAAAGCGAGAAGGCGAGTGGTGGCGCTCTTCTCCCGGTCCATGTAAGAAAAAATACAGAGCGAATGTGACATATATCGTCAGAAAGCTAACGAGCTGCCGTTTCCTGCCATTCAACTCAATGTACCGGAAACGGGACACGAGCTAAAAAGCTGGCGAACCCAGGGGGCTCGTGATGTTAGTTTGGTATTGTATTACTTTATTTCCATCTACCTAGCTTATTATTGTATTTAATTGGGGTTATTTTCTTCATTATTGCATGCTTGCTAATATCCCCTGGGACATATTGTTCATAAGGCAACACTGGCTGAATTCTTAAAAGTTTTCAAGTATAATCGATATCTCAACGTCAGCGTCCAAACAGCGGAAGTATAGTCAGCCCTCCCCCCGCCTTCAGTGTCACGTGACTAGAAATTTCAAGAAGCTACGTGGAACAGCGTTGCGAGCTCACACGGTAATTTGCCCTTCATTTCATCTGCGACAGTCATAAAGCGCAGTAACATAGGTCTGCGGTCAGCTTTACTGAATTCTCAATAACAGTTGTTCTTGGATTGTTAGTTAACTTTGTAGACAAATTAGTTACTTGTACAAAACGTTCCGACTACAGCCGGCCGGTCCGCCGGTAAGTACTCTCAGTATTAACTTCGTTTGCAGTTTCATACCTCTATAATTTTGTGTCACGTTTGAATATTGTTTTATTTAATTCAAGAACCTATGTTGTAGTTACATTAGTATTGCGCATAAAGGAATTACGAGATCATTTCGAGTGCTAACAAACGCTAACGCTGGCTAAGTGTGGCTATGCTATTGTGTTACGTCAGCCGGTTGATTCTGGAAATTTCCAGAACAGCCGGTTACGCAACGCTGTTTGTGTCGCTGGACTGAGATCTATTATCTGTTCAGAAAGCACCATGTAACCCTCAGTGGGCGGTATTATATAGGCACTTGGTCAATTAAAATCTAACACTACTTAACAGCGGTACAAGAATTGTAAAGGGTAAACATTAACTTGGTAAACGTTTAGTCAGCGTTCACTGCCTAACGTGAGTAGTTGTTCATTGTTTTGTCTCCTTTTATTCGCAGAAGACAACATCATGGCAAAGACGGACAGTTCATGCTCTGAAATGGCTCATGCTCGCCAGAATGATGGCATCAACGTGATTTTTGATCACAAGAGCCCTCCAGCTAACAACCGCTCACGATCCCGATGTAGCAGCCCCAGTAGCCGCAGCAGCAGTGGAAGCAGTCGTACCTCCGACCGCCATAGGGGTCATGGCACCAACAGAAGGCGCTACAGATCATCTTCCTCATCATTGTCAAAATCTTCATCCAGGAGCGGGTCTACATCTCGCAGCAGGTCCCGCTCACACCCTCGCTGTCACAGACAGACTTCTCGTTGCTGCTGTGACAGGCACTACAGATACAGCAGAGGACACAGTCGCAGTTCACGACCACGCTGCTACAGGGCTCACTCCCGCTCCTACAGGAGTTCTCCTTTGGACAGGTACTCCTACAGGCACTCAGACAGCAGACGCTATCGGTCCCGCTCAAGGTCACCCTATCGTATCAGCAGCTACAGAAGAGGAATGAATCACTATTCCACATCCCCATCCAGAACATACAGGGAGCAGTCCAGATCTCCAGATACCTCTGTGGGATTGAACATGGATGGTAAGATTGTTTGCTCTGTTGGGAGGGGGTTGCAGTCCAAATTTTGCACAAATGTTGAAAATTTTTCATTTGTTGAATAGATAAAAGAGAACTTCTGAAAGTTGCAAAAGAAAATGCTGAGAAGATCCTTGGAGTGACGACATTTGAACTTCCTGAAAGTGTAAAACCACTCCTGTCGAACAAGTGTGAGCGTGGGTCACCAACACTAGAAAGGAGGCGGATACGAGAATCAGAGGAGACGTCATCACAGGTGGGTGTCTGGGTGAACATCACAACACAATGCACCCTACAGTAAGAAATGCTGTCCCATCATGATTAGTTTTAAATCAAAGGCAATTGGTGTTCACATATTTATAGACATTACATTTCTTTAGTTCGCTCTCTTCGGAAACATATTCTATAGTACACTCACATACTTGAAGAGGCACCAGTAGACTCAACTTGAACGAACATTTATCTTTCCTTTCTTTCTTTCAAAACACAGATGCCAGCCACAGTGTAAATGTGCACAGTTTTCTGTTGAGCTTGAGGTGTATGTTTTGAGTTTCCTGTGTCTTGTGTTAACCTTTGGACCCCTGAGGGTACACACATTTTCTATTCCTGTCTTCATAGATAACATGACAGTGGTCTCCTTCAGTCTGCGGCACCTGGGAATAAAGGGCTGTCATTGACTTGGGTGATGACATTTGTGTTTGCGTAAAAGGTTGCCTCTTGAATGTTCATAATGCGTAGTTTATCAATGAGACGTTAATGTTAAATTATATATGTAACCAATATTTTGACAGGCCTTACAGATGCTTATTTTAGTGTTTACAGATGATTCACTGAGTTACATTTAACACCTTTTACATCATACGGTTGGAATTTGACATGTATGACATGTATTTATGCTTGCAGTTGAAATGGGTCATTGTTATTTTAGAGACCTCCACTCGCTGATGGAGCGCAGGCGTGTGGACTGCGTTATAGTGACTATTCCTGTCAAGAGAACTAAAAAAGATGAAGAACTCCATTTGCCAAAGATAAGTTGGTAAACGAGATGTGTGCTGAGGGGTTGGTAATCCTGCGTCACAATCTTTCTGCCACTATACACAGAGAAGACATCCTTTTTACCTTTTTTTTTTTTCCTGTTTCAAGGTCTATCCTTGAAGCAATTTGTTTAATTTTCTAGTCTAGCCTTTGTGAAGAGGAATGCATGAGAACTACAGTTTGTTGAAGCTTACCCTTAAAATGTGTTGGGACTTGAGCAGTGAACTTCACAAACTGTTGAAGCTCAAGCTGCAACCAGTTTTATACCTGTGTCTAACTTGGTCTTTTTTGTCTTTTTGAAACAGAATGAAGAGGAACCTGGTAATGTTTCCAGCCCCAGGTTGTCTCCTAAAAGGAGGATCATCTCTTTCAGTATGAATGTAAGTTGATCTGTCTTCCTGATATATATTATTCATATAATATGAATGCTGTAGCTTTATGAGTAAAATGGAATTGTTCTTGCTTTGTCCTGAGGTAGATTTTTTTTTTTTTTTTTAGTAATGTGTATGTGTTTTACACTTGTCTTTCAGAATTCAGTGGCCAAGCCAATTGTGGCATCTCCATCTCGTGCTAAGGTAACTCCTCGTGTGGACAGCTATGAAAGCAGGAAGCCTTATGGTCATTGGATTCCAGTCAAATCGGGTCAAACTTCAGCGCACAAAAAGTGTAACTTGTTACACTAGTGTGAGAAAACATATGGACACTGTAAATATTTTATACATATTGTTTCATGGCAATGTTTTTTTTCAGATGTAAGAGTTAAGTGGGAAGAAGTGAAGAATACATTCAGGTGGGATAATTTTTCTCTACTGTGTATTGTGATGTGAAGTTTCAATAAAGATTTATTTAATGAAAGTCTGTTTTTGAAATCATTCATCACTGGTGTGAATTTAGCCTTATTCCATGGGAAACATCCCTCAAACCACAATGTGAACAGTATTATGTAAAAGAAGGCCAGTAAGCTTTCATAAAGGTATCCCGACAGGAATTAGAATATTGTACTTTGCTCTATTGGGCTTGTTCATGTAGTAGAGGTGTAGTATCGTGACTGTTAATTTAGCTACAGCTGGATGTGAATGACCCACAAATGTCACCAGTGGCATCAAGGACACCAGCGACAAACAATAGCCTCTCATCCAATAGTTAAATGGAATCCAGATGTTTCTGTTGTACATAACAGTTCAGTAAAGATGGGACTCAAGTTTATAGAGGAAAGGAAGAATACTCTGGTGAAACTCAAGACTTGTTCACTATCATTCAAGTAGTGAACAAGTCAATTCAAGTAGCATTAGTTTCTTTTGTCCTGTTGAGTATGAATCAGTACTATGGCCAACCTCCCATCTGGTACATTTCCCTCTTCTAACAAAAGCAATATAATTTATTTATTTTTTTTTTAAGATCACATAATATCACCATTGTCTCCTTTTTCTAAATGACTGCATTTATAAAAGTTTACTAAAAATTAACATACTAAATTCTGACTAACTCTTAAATTTGTAAAATATTCTCCAACATTGCAGTGGGCAATGACTGGAGCTGTTCAGTGAGGCAGATGCGGAAGTAACTAAGTTGTAAAGTGCTTTTCACACATTAAAATTGCAAAGAGCTGTACATAAAAAGGGTGCAATACATAATATAAAATAACAGTTAAAAAAAAAGCTTCCCTAAATAAAGTCTTCAACTGAATTTTAAGAGTCCACAGAGAGAGGGGTAGAACGTTCCATAGTTTGGGGGCTAAAGCTCTGGCCTGAAGACTGGAGGGTGCACACACACGAGGCACAACAAGTTGTTCTAAGCCAAAAGTCTGGCAGCAGAATTGTATAAAATCTGAAGTCTATTGAGAGTTGTCTTATTGAAACAAGTATAAACAGAACTGCAATAACACGAGATGAAAGTGTGGATGATCATGTGACGATAAGATTTTGACAACATTCTCCTTTATAAATATTTGTCAGGTGATAAAAACAATTTTTGGTCAGCTGTCAGGAGTGACCCTCCAAAGACATAGTCTGATCAAACACAACCCCGAAGTTAGTGGTTAGAAAACAAGGCACTTGGTCTCAGAATGGGTGTCCGCACCTTTATATTAAATGTGTATCAAGGGAGAAAAAAAAAGGACAAGTAACCGATTGGTGCAGTGGAGAGAAGTTCTCAGAAATGAGCCCTGTCAGTGGTTTGTACATTTCATTTTGCTGATATACATGAACTTCCTCACAGGCTGTGGGTGATTATACTATAAGATGATTTGCAGGGTCAAGATGCTATGAGAACCACCTATCTATAAAGTCAACTTTTCATGAACTCAAATAGCTTCATGTTTATTACAATGCATTTCTCCAGCTGATCCATCTGGGTTTTAACTTGTTTATTTGATGTAAAGTTCTTCATTTTATGAACATATAAATGACAACTTAATCCCTTCAATTAGCAGCACACTTTCAAATGAATGGAGTTTTCAGTGGGAGGGTGACATACAGTCTAGTCAAAGGGGATGACAAAACAGTATGCTGATTTGATTTTTCTGAGTTATCCAAGGGCTTGTGTATCTGTCATAAACACTGCAAACAGGCCACAGGTGTGGACACTCACCTTTAATAGACATTCTTACCTGCATGTGTCAGCTTGTGTGTATATTATCAGACAAAAACTTCAAGGATATATACACTTGTGATCAGGACCATTTGGAAAGTTCCACTTGTCATTATGATTTAAAAATAGCAAACACAACTGTGTGATAAGTCATTTCATCTGACCACTAACCCCAGAAGAAACGTTTTTTGCAAGATCAATCAGATTTTCTGAAACACTGACAATATTTCACAAATTCTGTTAGGGTGCACACTACTGTATAAGCAGTACAGATACACAGCTCTGGAAAAATGCATGCCATCCATCCCACTCCAGTGTGTGTTGAATTCCAACACAAGTACACCTCATCCTCCTTATTAAGGTACTGATTAAGTGATCACCTGAACCAAATACGATTTCATGAGAAAAAGTAACTAAATCAGGGTTATTCCACTAAATATTGATTTTGGAACTCCTTTTAGGTTAAAACATTAGTATTGTGTTTTTGAAAAATGGATATAAATTTATTGTCTTTGCATATGTCAGTCTGAAAACACTGGATCTTTTTTTATTTTGACCATTTGTCATGTTCTGCAAACACATACTCTAAGTGTCAGTATTTTTATTTGAAATTTAGGAAAAATGTTGTCAAGAGTTTAGAGAATAAAAGAAAAATGTTTATTTCAGTCAAACACATACAGTACCTATGAATAGTAAAATGAGAGATAATTTTGTACTGGTCTGTATTTGTCCAAGAGCTGTACAAATAAGTGTTAAAATATGAGACCTTTAAGCTTGACGATGATGGGTTATGATAACTGATGTCACAAATCACAACAAATCAACATGGCCTCTTTTGTTGTTTTCCATTTTGTTGGCATTTCTGGATCGTGTCCACATATGGCTTCTTCTTTACATGATCCAGCTTTAACTTGTATTTGTGAATTGCACGGTGAGTTGTGTTCACAGACAGTGATTTCTGGAAGTGTTCCTGAACCCATGAGGAGATTTCCAGTAGAGAATCATGCCTGTTTCTAATGCAGTGCCGCCTGAGGGCCTGAAGATCATGAGCATCCAGTTTTGACTTTCATTTCATTTCATTTATTTATTTCAGACACTTCAGAAAAACACAGCTAATGACAATGGTTGAATAATCAACACTAAATAAAGAATACTAATTAAAAAACAAACAGAAAACAAAGTAAACATTAACTACTGTATAGAATCATATCATGTCAAAAGCATGTGATCATTAGCTCCTATCTCTGCTTCCTCACTCAATAATTTATGTGTTAGTATACCGTAAGTCTATTGATACAGTTTATGTGTTAGTTTAAGTCTATTGATAAAAACTACATTATTCAAATCTATATCTGAAAGCAAAATAATTGTAGTTTACATAGATACAGTACATGCATCCACATATACACACACCATTATTATGGTGCATACTGTACTCGACATAATCATGAACCTTAATCCTGATTCTCTCAATCATTTGATGATGTTATGCACTTTAGAGGGTGGATTTTCAAAGTCTTCTCAATTTTAACTGAGGAACATTTTTGCTGAAATTGTTCCACAATTTTTAGACACAGTTTGTCACAGATTGTTGGACCTCTGCCCATCTTTACATCTGAGAGGTTCTGTCTCTCTGAAATGCTCCTTTTATACCCAGTCATGTTACTGACCTGTTGCTAATTAACCTAATTTGCTGTCAAATGCTCCTCCAGTTGTTTTTGATTTGTAACTAAACTAATATTTCCATGAAATTGTAAAATATTTCAGTTTTAACTTCTGATCTGTTGTTTAAGTTCTATTAAGAATAAAATGTGGGTATATGATATCTGCAAATTAGTGCATTCAGTTTTTATCTACATTTTATCTACAACTTTTTTTTGGAATTGGGGTTGTACATTAAATCAAAGCTTTTCATCATTCCATATTCCCATATAGTGTAGTGTACAAAATCTTACCTGTCAAGGTTTTGCAAGCGAGCTTTCACTTTTTGGTGGTGGGGTCCTTCTGTGTGGCATTTGTATGTTCTCCCCATGTCTGTGTGGCTTCTCTCTGTGTTCTCAAGCTTCCTCCCACAATCAAAAACATGTACTAGGTTAATTGGTCTACCTTGGTGCTAAGTAAAGATTGACGGAGGAGGAACAGAGGACATAAGAAACAGGGTGTCCAAAGCAAGATCATCTTTTAGAAGCTTGTGGCAACTGTGGCACAACAGGCAAATCAGCACAAGAACTAAGATCACACTATTCAGGACTCCAGTTAGATCTGTTCTGCTATATGGAAGTGAAACATGGAAGATGATAAAAACAAAAGAGAAAAGACTTGATACCTTCCAATGTAAGTGGAAGGTATCAAGATTTCTGTCCAGAGTACCAAGGAGATCATTTGTCACAGCCACAGCAGCAGTGATAGTACTGTGACCACTGCTAAAACCAGACCGACACTCACATAAAATATGATTATCAGCTCAAGACTGTTTCAACTGTAAACTGACCTGAGATTCAAGGATCATGGCTCGGACTGGTGGGTTGGCAATAGGATGAGTCGGAAGGGTCTCCACCTTTATGTAAGGGAGGAATGTAGGCAGCTTTCCACATTGAAGGTATTATATATTAACATCACAGACTATAAATTGAATTAGTATGAGAAATTTCACAGTATGGGACCTTAAACATAAAGTAGTAGTGGAGAAAAAGGTCATATTTGCATGTGAAGTATAAAGTAGCAGAAGTACCTGAAATTGCACTCAAGTAAAACTAGTGACATTCCACCAGTGTTGGGAATGTCAAAGAACATAGAGTACAGGTGTAAACAGTGATTTTAATGATGACTAACTTGTATTTATCAGCTTTGGATTTACTGGAAGACATTGTTAACACTGATCGTAACACCTGTGCTTCTCTAAAATATTGTGTAAATCTGCCCTGAATTCACGGCCTCCGCTCACAGACACCACTATTGTTTTGCCAATAGCACACTGGAAACGCAGACGACCGGCCATTTATCATCATAAGCTGTCTAACAACACAAGACTCAAACATGTTCCTTCCTGAGGATCTCGATATTTCTCGGCTGCTGCGGTGCTTACCCTGAAGCTCATTTACTCAGACAGGTTCTTGGCGTTTGTCTGAATATAGTGGTGAATTACTGCAGATTTCTAAAGCAGATATCTGTATACGTGTCACAATCTGCTCTAATAAAAAAAAGGTAAAAATCACAGTGTTTTGCCAGACTTTGTGTCTCCTGGTGTAAACTGACCTGTTATCTGATTAATTACTTTGACAGGAGATGAGAAAGCTCTGCAAATGTCAACATGCCTCTGCAGCATTTTCACACAAAGCTCATATGTGTGATGAGGTACAGGAGATCAAACACAACTCATGCTTTTATCACAATATTGATGGTTGTGGGTATTGTGTAGATTTCAGAGGGGGTGGTGGGACAGCCCCCCCCCCCCAACCCTTGCAAGGATTAAGGAGTAGAAAATGGATGGACAGGTTATTGCTGTTCATTTCCATGATTATTTTGTTCATTATTTAATTTCTTAGCCATTTTGTGAATTATATTAGTCACTTTTGTTCATTTTGTTGATCACTTTAGTCGTTATTTTGTTCACTTTGTTCATTTATCTTCATTTTGTGGATTATGTGTATAATTTCTGTTCATTATCTTGATTATTTTCTTCACTATGTTGCTTATTTTGTTTATTTTCCTCATTACTTTGTTCATCTTCTTGATTATTTACTTCATTCCTTTTCATTTTATGGATTGTTTTTGTCATTTTTGTTCATTCTCTTGAATATTTTGTTCACAATGTTTCTTTTTCTGCTCATTCCCCTGATTACTTTTTTCATTTCTATTTCTGTGAATCATTTTTGTTCAGTTTCTTGCATATTTGGTTTATTGCCTTGATTACTTTGTTCATTCTCTTGACTATTTTGTTCACTGTTTTGCTTATTGAGTTGCCTACCTTATTCAGTTTGTCTATGTCTGTGCTTATTCCTTATTTTCTTAATTATTATGTTCATTATTTGTACATTTCTCTTCATTTTGTGGATATTTTTGTCATTTTTTTTGCTTACTTTATTAATTTTGTCCCTTAATTCTTTGTTCATTTTGTTGATTCCTGGATTATTTTTCAGACTTTTTGCTTGTCTTGATCATTTTATTGCCTACTTTATTCAATGATGCTCGACTAAAACATCTCAGTGTCGAAAAGAAACCTACACTTGTGTGTACTAGGACTGCGCAATAAAACACATTATTTTTATTAAACAGTGATAAATGTACTTTACTGTTGTATTCTTTTGTGACATTTTCATCTTTCATGCAATTTTCATCTTTTGTGCATATCAATCAATTTGATTGATAAAGTTTGATTGATTGAGGAGATTTCGGCCTTGAATTGTGAAGCGCCTAGAGATAATCGGCGATTATGATTGGCGCTATACAAATAAAGATTGATTGATTGATTGATATCATATATGCAGTATTTTTGTTGTTTTTTCATGCAATTTTTGTCATAGTTATGCAGTCTTTTACATCATCGTCTTTTACAGTTACAGTGTAAAAAACAGGCACAGCAGACTAGAAAACCTTTCTTTTTCTATTTTTGTCATGTTTGTTGCATATTTTGCTAATTTTTCAGTGGCTTCTGTTCAATTTTTTGATTTTCTTGAGTATTTTGTTAATTCATGCTTATACTGTATTGTCGATTGCACTGTTCATTTTTTGGTGGTTTTGTAAATTTTTTTTGCACATTTCATGATTATTTTGTTCACTTTGTAGCTTATTTTGTCCATTTCCTTGAGTATTTTTGTTAATTTCTCTTTTTTTTCCTCACATTTTCTTGATTAGTTTGTTCATTTTGTCGTTTCATTGGTTGCCTACTTTGGTGCTCATGTTCTGTATTTATTTTGTTAAATTTTCTCTTTTACTTCAATTTTTGATTACTTTGTTCATTGCATTATTTTTCTTGTGTCCTTGGCGACATTTTCACCTTGCTGCTTCTTCTAAGTTGTTTATATCTAATGGCAAATAATTGCAAACCACTAATAGTAAGATTTTTTTAGGAAGCTCTTATAAAGAGAGGTTGGCATGGTGTCTAGGATAGGAAAAAAAATCCCAGTGAATTTATTAGCTGTAATAACCTATAGCCTATATCTCCAGGCTAATGGGATAAAAAGCCCCAATTAAAAAAACTTAAACCCTTAATCCACTCTGTCAAAAGAAAGCCTTAAGGACCGGTGATTTCTGACAGATTAGACCAGTGTGATTTATAGTCGCATTTGTCCTGTAGAGGGTGCAACGCCGCCGTGTTCGACCAAGGACAGAGGAGGCTGCATGGGAACCCCTTTTCTTGTCTTTAATCTCTTTTCCGGTCACAAGGCTTCTCTGCTCATGTCGCAGCTCAGGGCAACTCGGTTCAGCAGAGATGAGCTTGATAATGAATAAATTGAATTGCTCAACTGTTCTTCCTTATCTGTATTGTGCACCAACACCAAAACATTCCTCGGTTGGCATTGTCTGCTAAATATGCCCCCCAGTGTTTGTCGTAGTTGAATGTAGTTCATTCTCACGCTCAAAACATCTCCTGTCATAAGACCACACGCAGGAGCCCGCAGAAAAACCAACAAGTGTGCAAGATTTCTGGATAATAGGAAGTGGTTTATTTAAAAATACAGGACAAGAAATAACAGTAAACATTACTGCCAAACGAACTGCCTTTCACAAAGCAGGCCGTTTTTTATTACATGTAGTCTTAGTAATCAACATACAAGGAGGAAAATGATGCATCCAAGGATCCTTAATGAAAACAAAACTGCAGCACTGAGCGGGTCCAGTCAAACAACTGGAGCCACTAAACAGCTGTTCCTCTCTCCAAGTTCTGTTTGATCTCTGCTGTATATTTCCCGTAGAAACGCTCCGCCTTCTTGTTGAACTTGGCGTTCCTCTCATTAATGTAGTCAATGTCGGCATCGTCGTTGTAGGCCCTGCGTCGGCTGTACTTAGATCTCTTCTGGATCCTGACAATCACAAATAAAAGCGGTTCAAGGAGAAATCCGTAAACCAATATAGCCGCTATCCATGACATATTCAATAACAGTAATTGGCTGCAGGCAATAATTCGGGGGTAGCGCTTTTGAATTTGGCAAATAGAGTGGCGGTGGAAAACCTACAGACTCATACAGACGTACTTAAGAGGAAAATACTGTCAATTTGTGAGCTCCCAGTCTTGATTCAGTGTGTCTTCAAAGCATTGTTGTGCGTCATTCCCTGGCAGCACAACCCTTGTCTAATGCCCCACAGTTGCATCTCTAACACAAGCCTTTAGTCTGTCTCAAAAATAGCACAGCTCAGCCAACAAGCATGGTAATGAAAGGTGAAAGACACATTAGTGAAGACAAAAACCTAAATGTTGAGATGTTCTGTACACACTTAACTATCCTATGGTCTGTCCAGATCGAGCAGCTAATAATGAGCTGCGACTTATCAGCACTTCCACACTGGGATTGATGTGCTCAGATTACAAAAAACACCCAACACACACCCGTTCAGACTGGTAAAGAGGTCACAAACTTTCTCCTTGAACACAATTTACCATGACAGAGTGCATTTGTGGCGCACCACTGCAACAAACAGTCTGACTGTAATTCTAAAAAATGTTATTTTAATTATTTTTAAGTCTAGATCTGCTTTGTATAGGAAACAAGTGAAATCTAATCCAGGATAATTTCACACCTATCTTTCCAGGTGCAGGTTGCCAATATGCTATTGAAGCTTTCAATCATTCATGCTGTTTAAACTACAGTTAACAGTTGATTATGTCCTTTGACACTGCCAATAGATGAACTGTTTTTTTTTTTTTATTTCAATGTTTCAGGTTCAGAGTCACAAATGTGTCAAACCATGGAAATTCAGATTCCCTGTGGACTTGCCTTGAATCAGGAGAAGTTCTTTAAATTTGCCAACTGGCCTTACTGTCCTATTCCTGATACAAACAAAATAACTGCTTCGAATCGCGGGAAAGGTGCCATCAATAAATACCTGTGGCTGTCAGTCATTTGACCTGAGAATGAGTGCTGATTGTCAGATCGAACAGAAAGAGTTTTGTGTCCAATGTGAAAGGGATGATTGCGTTTACACCGTTTACCACTTTAAAACCGATACAGCAGAACCAGTGCCTGTTGGTTTGAGGGTTTCTCCAGCAGTCTGGATCCAGTAAGTAAGGAAATTGAATGAATAGGAGGTCAGGAAAGGATGCTCTGGTACTTACTGTTTCTCAACATCATCCACCATGCGGTCAATACCCTCCTTCGTGGGAACATGGGTTCCATGGATTAGGCTATCAGACGTGGGGTGAAAGTCTTCACCACTGTGGATCACAAATACAGGAATTAGAAATACATTACCACAGATAAGCTGCATTTTAACATACTTTAAGTGGCTTTCCTATTCCATCATTGTGATGAAGGTCATCCTAATAAAAAGGATGATGTTGCTTCGGGGCAAAATGTGTTGGTGGATCCTTCACAGTTCTGCATGTGGTAGCCTTTAAGGATAGAAAACCTGCAGGCACAAAACTCCTCCTTGACCGTAAAGCAGATATTCTGCATTCATCTTGAAAATGTGTACATTATTTCACTGGTCAGCAGTGTCGACACCAACCCTGGGGCAAATGACGGGGCATACTAGTTAATGTATAGACAATGCTTTGTGTACATGTAATTGTGAAATGCTATGACTATGCCAAGGAAATAGTTACAGTTCGTTTTACTTGAGTAGGAATTTCACAGCTATGGTCTCAGCCAAGATGTCCTCTTCAGTCATCTTATGGAATCTAGAAATGCCAGAAGGCATTTCTTCTCTTCTTGACCATCGATTTGGATCATGAATGGTAAAAAAAAAAAAAAAAAAAAAAAACACCCAAGACATCACAGATGGGTCAGAGTGAACTCACCATTCATCCCTTTGTTTCTCATAGTTCTGCATGTCTGGTCTGATCTGCTTGGTGAGCCTCTGGTACTGTCGAAACTGGGCCTCAGCATAACCTGCACAGTGTTTTGTGTGTGAGAGACAAAGGGAACAAAACAGTGAGCAAGAAACAAAGTTTGAGTGCATTATAATTACCAGAACAAACAGCAAGCAGGCATGACGCTTGGCAACGCAACCTGTGGCTGGTTAAGGAGCGATGGAGAGAACTCCCCTCCCCCCATCCCCTCCTCTAGCCCCTCTGGTGATCATTTTCTCCTTAAAGGATTTAATTCAGAGTGGGGTTTGATGCAACAGATGGCAGCCATATTTGGGAGACAAAACAGGCCCCTTTTCAGTAGATTACACTGGGAGCAGTTTGGGATGATTAATATGTCAGGGGGCCTTTATAAGTTCTATACATCACTGCTACCTAGGATGTAAACAGTTTAGTTCCAACATAGTATCACAGAGAACAAAAAAGTGTGTTGCTTGAAGAGGAAATTATATTAAATTAGTACTAAATAAATGGGCTGAAGTTTTATGCCGTGCCATGTGTAGAACAAAAGCATGGGTGGTTTATCTGATCATGTTTGCTTCCATATTACTTTTTGGCGTGTCTGTAAACTTACAAGTCCAGTACAATCAGTGAGTGACAATCACTTCATTGTGTTAAAACAGTTAGTGGAAACTTTGATCATAACAGTTGTAAAGGACAGATAAACACAATCAATAAAATTGATGTGTCATCTCTCTGCAGTCTTATTTAGATGGACTGTATCTGATAGACTGCAGAGTTGGTAATGAGGGCTGCATGATGTGGGGAAAAAATAACATTGTTTAATAATGTGATGAACAAACCACCAACTGAAAAAATTTATACTTAGACTACACAATATTTTTGTTGCTACGTCCGATTTGTAAACCATGGGATCATTAACTCGTGGATCTGGGTGAGCAACATGTTTATTCCCTGACAAATGTATTTCACACATTAGCCGAGTCCCAATTCAAGGGTTGCAGCAGACATCAGCTGCGAAGACTGCAGCCTTCATGGTCTGCAAAGGCTACACCTAACGGTTGTTAAGGGACGCTCTAGCCCATGGAGGCTGGCAATTTGTGTAAATCAGCACAGCTGTTTTATCCTTGCATAATGACAGACACCTGTCGCCAACCAGCTTCTGCTTTGAGATGGAGGATTTTTCACTCACGTTAGTGGTTATTTTGCTTTTTAATGTAATTCATAAATTGGAAATGTTCCATCTTACTAAATTGTGTATTCCTCATAGCGCCCTGATTTGGCAGTACTTCCATCTGTCATGCATGCAATGCTTAATGGGATACGGTGGGTCGCAAGCGATACATCAACGTGTCCGTCATTATCTGGCCGATAAAGGCTGCAATCGTCGGTTGCATATAAAGGAGCTGTCAAAATGGGGCAGCCTTCGCACTCGGCTATGATGTCAATGGCTGACAAATGCAGCCGACGTTGGCTGCAGCCCTTGAATTGGGATACAGCAATTGTCTGATGCAACTGAGGAGGAGGCGCGAAAGAGCAATTAGAATGAACACCACATTTATGGCAACACCTTTTAATGTTAACGGTCAGAATGGAAACACTGAATTTCCAATGCTGCTACTGTGTAAAGCTCGTTGACCTGCTGTCTCAGTACAGACACAGCCTCCATGTTATTTATAGCTTATTTGCAGGCTTTAATCCTCAGCTTTAGCCCTTTGTATAAACACTGGGTGACAACTGATGTAGCTGCTGTGCTCTGTGACATGGTGGTTTTGGCCAATGTCATAGTGTCTGAACGTGGTTTAGGAAATTCAAACAAATTTGATGTTCAGGATGTCACAAGTCACCTCAGATGTGACAGTGGCCATCATCCACAGCATCATACTGTATGGCAACATTCAGCCTGACACCCCTCCATTTTTTTCTGAAATAAACTGCTGCCTTACATCAGTTTAATCAGGCAGGAACAGAGTTGATTTCGCATGTTGTATGACAACAGCATTGCTGGCGTTGACAGCTTCAGTACTGTGAAAAAGTCTTAAACTACTTTGGGTTTGTCGTCTTGCTATTGAGATTATACTGACCCTTTGCACACACAAAAACTAATTACCTCTATGCTAAAATTGGTTCATGGAAATACTTTGAAATAGCTTTGCTGTGTTTGTAAAACTGAGAATAAAAATATGAATATATGTACATCATATCAACCCATAAATATGAATGGCTTCAACGTTCACATTATGACGTCTATTCTTGTGGTTAAAAAAGAATCCCAAACTATAACAACCATATGACATGTGCTGAATGAAATCAGGTTAAAGTGTATGAGATGTCATATTTTCTGTCTCAAACAGATCAAGACATTTTAAGTGCAAATGGTATTCTAGGTCTGTTCTGATTGAGAAATTTAAAAGCATGGACATAATCCACCATAATCTATAATCAACTAAAACAAAGACAAGGTGGCCTAAGACTTTTGAACAGTACTGTAGTTGGGGTTCTATGTGAAGAGTCAAATGGAACAAATGCATGGCCCGTGTATCCAGGACATTGTATAGATCATTGTATAGTGTTAATGCATAGCACATGTAAAATAAAATCATTTTCCAATTCAATGTAATGTGTTTGCAAGTGTTCATATTGCAATGACAATAAAAATTACTGACAAGACAGTACTTTTGATGACAGCATACATTCTCAGAACCAGGGGTAACAAACCAACCTATACACCCACCTGCAAATCCTGTGTCTGGGTTCTTTTTCTTCTTCTTCCTCTCCCATCGCTCCGCCTCATTGGCTGTGATGTCCAGTAGTTTCACCATGTCATACTCCTCCCCTCTGGCAGCACACTCCTAAAAGCCAAATAACGATTGGCTCAGCAAAACCAAATATTTTAAATCACATCAAGTCAATTTTATTTATAATCACATTTAAACACAGCAGATGTTGAGCCAAAGCACTGTACAACCTTGAAATAAATAAATAAAATAAAAGTAATACAAGTAATAAAGAAGTGAATTAAAAGGGGAATCAGCAGCAATAAAACCCAAATATAATAACACATAAAAACAGTAAAAGAACAAAAAAAAGCCAAAACTCAGTCTGGTTTAAATGCAAGAGAATAATAATGGGTCTTTAAACAAGTTTTAAAAATGTCCATTGTTGGTGAGGTCCTAATATGTAGGGGAGGCTGTTCCACAATTTGGGGGCAACAACTGAGAAAGCTCTGTCCCCTCTTAGTTTGAATCTAGACCTTAAGATGATAAGACGCATCTGATCAGCACATCTCAACAATCTGAAAGGAATGTGTAGATGTAAAAGATCAGACAGATAAGAGGGTGCTAACCCGTTTAAAGACTTAAAAACAAACAAAATCTTAAAATCAATTCTAAAATGAACTGGGAGCCAGTGCAACAAAGCCAACTGGTCTCTCTTTCGGGTGCCTGTTAACATCCGAGCAGTGGTGTTCTGGACCAAATGCAAACGGGGGAGAAGGGACTGAGACACACCTGTGTAAATGCTGTTGCAGTAGTCAAACCTTGACGAGATAAATACACTGCCTGGCCAAAAAAAAAAAAAAAAAAAGGTCACCACCTGGATTTAACTAAGCAAATAGGTACGAGCCTCCCTTTGGATAATCTCTACATGGGTGATTATATTCCAGCTGGCAACAAGTGATGTAAGGATAGTGGGGAACCATCATCTTCAAAGAAAAAAAAAAGTGGTTGGGAAAAAAATGATAATTAACGGTAATCACTTAAATGTTTGGTGAAATCAAATTGTAAAAAAAAAAAACAGTAGAACTCAAGACTATTAATAGTGAAAGTAGAAGCATTTCCTTTCATGTGCTGGAGAAGACTTTGCACAGTGTCCGACTCTACCATCATCAATTCAAGACCTTGGCAAAAAATGAATGCAACTCTAGACATAAATAAATGTTGAGACATTGCAGAAGCTTATTGAATGAATGAACTTTATTCCAGACTCAAGGTCCATATAAAAAAAAATTATTGAATCAATGCCACAGCAAATGTGTGTCGTAACCAAAGCTAAAGGAAGAACAAAATATAATCCCTAACAAACTGAAGCCTTTTTTTCTGATTAGCCTCACTGATAAGTGGTTTTCTTAAGGCTACACAGCTATTTAG
>JAQQAE010003014.1:0-21043 GCA_029823295.1 Pseudamia nigra | reverse complement strand
AAGGCACCATGGGAAACCGTGGCATGGAGGAACTGATCCCGCTGGTCAACAGGCTGCAGGATGCCTTCAGCTCCATCGGCCAAGCCTGCAACCTAGACCTGCCGCAGATCGCAGTGGTCGGCGGCCAGAGCGCAGGAAAAAGCTCCGTGCTGGAGAACTTTGTGGGCAGGTAAAATTGACCACCAGAAATAGGATAATCCCCTCTCCAGTTAACCTTGAGGATGACATAAGAGGCCTATGGGGCCAATCTCTGTGTGCAGAGCTCAAACCATCTTTCACCAGCTTTAAGTCACTGCTGGCCATGCAGCAGCCACCTCCAGCTATGTTCTTTGCACTGTTTATTTAAAACGCAGGACACTGGCTACAGCCGAGGAGAGTTGTATGTGGGTTACATCTGCATCTAGGGGATTGCAGCCCAATCAACTGCACTCAGCCTCCTTCAGTCCTAGAAATACCCACTGCTTTAGTTTCCAAGCATCTGTTCCAAGGCATTAACATCTGATGCTGAAACTGAGCAAAAATAATGTGTATGAAATCAGAGCATCAAAGTATCATTTTTTGCATTTAAGCCACGTCATTCTCCTTTTGCATGCTGCTCTTTTAGCCTCCAGGCCTGAAAACAAACTGATGAAGAGACCCCCGTAGGACCCAAACTTAAAAATAATTTAAAAAAAGATAAACTGATATGCCAGGCATGCATCAAGACATCATTTTACATTTAAACCATATCACTGTTGATTTGTACATGCAGTTATTTTTGCTTCCTGGCTCAAAAACAAACTGAAAAAGACCAAAATAAATGTAGCATCTCTTTGCGACCCAAACACAAAAGTTTAACGTTCAAGGTGATAAGATATATAATAATGAACATTAAACATACACTGGCATGTACAATGTTACATCTAAATTAAGGAAATAAGCTCAAAATTGACAAAATGGTCAAAACTGAACAAAATAATGACAAATATTTATCAGGAAATTACAAAAATGAACATATCATCTGCCGAAACAATGAAACATAAGAAAAACAGAAGAAAATATGAGTATAAAATATATAAAACAATCAAGAAAATGGCAGAAATATCCACTAAATGACCAAAAATGATCAAAAAATGAAAGTCCAATCAACAGCACTCAGGCATCTTCATAGTCCTAGAAAAACGCACTGCTTTAGGTTCCAAGCATCCAGGGCATGAACGTGTGATGCTGAAGCTGGAAACAGAATGTGCTCTATTCTCTGTGGTATGAAATCAGAGCATTTAAACCAGATCATCCTCCTCCTGTACATGGAGTTTTTTTAGTCGCAAA
The DNA here is from genome assembly GCA_029823295.1 of Pseudamia nigra. Taxonomy (NCBI): domain Eukaryota; kingdom Metazoa; phylum Chordata; class Actinopteri; order Kurtiformes; family Apogonidae; genus Pseudamia; species Pseudamia nigra. The sequence continues at coordinate 19,735 of JAQQAE010003014.1, read as the reverse complement.
GTGTCATACAAAATGAAAAAAGCCTAAAAAAGGCTTCTGCTTTGGATCAAAACTCAAACATTAAATGTCAAGGAAGGGTGCAGATCTCCATCAAGGCAGTCGCTGGAAGTGTTCTGGATCAGCAGATGTGGAATATTACCAGGATCCAGATAGAACTCTGTGGTGTGGTACAACCTATGACGATGTCCAATATTCTAAATTAATTTCCATTTTTTCTGCATATTATTTGTGGAGTTAAACCTCAGTGGCCACAGTCAAAAATGTACAAAAACATCAGCACATTCCTCTTTTTCAACACTGCAAATGGAAAAATTGCCACTTTAACTATTCAACTTTATGATGCTCGCTGCTGGAATGTGAAAAATAAAAAAAATAGAAATAAAGGAGAGTCGTCTACCTAGGTTTTTAAATATTTATGTTATAAAGATGTCTCACGCTGCAATGGGGAAGAATCCTTCAAACAATTCCTGGATCCAGACAGAAATGTGTATCACAAACCAAAAGTGATTCCTTTATTCCTTGCACCGTTTCCGACATTACAATCTGTCAGTGACATTTTGAATTACGTTGCTGATAAACAAACTAACACCAGTGAAACATAACCTGGCAAATGTATAAAAATGTACAACAACGAACACTGAGCTTACAGGTATTAAATCAAACTTTAGAAAATAGACATCAAATCAACAAAATGGTCAAAAATGAATAAAAATAATGACAAACATTTAGCAACAAGTGAACACAATAATCAAGAAAATTAGCAAAAATATCCACACTAATTGAAAATAATGAAGAAATTTTAAGAAAAACTGAACATAATAATCAAAACTATGAGCTTAAGTGAATGTAGAATGAATACGGTAATACAAAAAGAACCAAAACATCAAACTAAAATATATAAAAACATAGTAATATGTCTAGTAGTGAACACTGAACTTATGTTGGCAATCACATTAAAAGAGAACGAAGAAGATGATCAAAAAATGATCAAAAATGAAAAAAAAAACACAAACATTTAGCAATAAATGAACAAAATCACCAAGAAATTAAACAAAAACATCCACTAGATTAACAAAAAATGTGATCAGAAAACAAATAATCTGATGCATAAAGAATGACTGAGAAACAATGAAACAAATCGTCATGAAAATGAGCAAAAATGAACATTAAATTAATAAAATAATTAAAAAAAGACACAAAAAACAAACACAAAATGGACAAAAGTAGTCAAAAATTGAACAAATGTAACCAATGAACAAGATAATGGAAAAAGAGCAGCAGCTAAAATGAGCAAAGTAAGTGCTGTTATAATTTATGCATGTTTTTGTAGATTTAGATGGTTTTGTTTAATATTTGATACATATTGAGGTGGACAAATCTTTGCTGATATGTAGACGTGTGTTTTCACTCCAGAGTTTTGGTCAAATAATTTACGAGCAGTTCAAACAAAAGGCTCGAACCTTTCTGAACATTTCACCTTCATTTATTTTGCCTCTTTTATGTTCATTTTCATCATTATTTTCCTCTATGTTGTATTCACTTATGTTCATTTTCTTTATCATTTTGTTCATCTTTCTTCAGAGTTTACTCATTTTATTTCTTATTTTGCAGATTTTTCTCATTATTTTGTTCATTTTCTTCGTCAGGTTGTTCATTTTTCTTTGTATTTTGTTTATTTATTTGAATTTTACACATTTTTTTGACATTTTCTCCATCATTTTGTTTTTCTTAATACTTCATCACATTTGGTTCATGCTTCTTAACCTTTTTTCTTTGTAGTTTGTTCATTGTTCTTCACATTTTGTTCATTTTTCTTCACCTTTTTCATTTTTCGTCACATTTTGTTCATTTTTCTTCATACTTCTTTCATTTTTCTTTGCATTTTGTTCATTTTTGTTCACATTTTGTTAATTTTTCTTTGCATTTTGTTCATTTTTTTCTCTTCTTCCATTTTTCTTTCCATTTTGTTCATTTTTTTCACGTTTTTCTCATTTTTCTTTGAATTTTGTTCATATTTCTTTGTACTTTATTCATTTTTCTTTGTATTTTGTTCGTTCCCAGTAGATCAGCAGTTTGTAAAATACTCCTGATCATACCATGGTTGGCACCAGCAACCATGCCATGTTCAAAGTCATTCTGATGCTGGGTTCACACCTCTGCAGGTCATCTGCACTGTGTCGACATGCTGAAATGCACTGTGATTGGCTGATTAGATATTTGCTTTAACAAGTTGTGTTGTTAACAAATGTTCCTAATAAAGTGACCTGTGAGTGTGTAGGTTAAATGACAAACATCATTAAATATAACCCCTAAAATCTATACCTAAGTGACCATAAATGTGCAGTATAGAGAAGATTCATATTGTGTTTACTACAGTAGACCAGCGTAGTCTCTCTGTTCTGGTTTACATCAGCTTTTAATGTCGGGGTAATTATAGTGTCCTCCATTTTCTATGATAAAGCGAGGCACTAATCACTTAATCTTCCGATTTTCAGACAATTAACTCTGTAAATCGACCTATTTATCGCGGCATTTGCTTTTCTATTTGCGCCTGTTAATTGAACATGTGAAGAATGAATCCCAGGCAACATACAATGCTTTTTAAATAGTGCATGCTTGAAGCTGCTGGTGGATGCGGGGATGTGCTCTTGTTGGAATCTTCATGGAGCGTGGTGATGCTGAGTAACGGTCCATCTGTGCAGATCTGGCTCTGCACAGCGCTGAATGGACAAGAAGGGGGCTCGTCTGCTTTAACTCCTCCCGCATGGCATGGGGGGGGGTGGTGGTGGTGGTGGTAGGGGGGAGGGTTCAGATGCTCATGTGTTAATAAGGCTTTGGCTGTGTAAAATACCCTGCTCTACACACATAATGACTGTGTGGCTCACTTCTGTGGATCATAAGTTTGTTAATCTCTCAGTTATTTTGTCATTTTTATTCATTTTGTGCATAATTTTCTTCATTTTTTTGTTTTATATGCTGTTTATTTGTTCATTTTTGTGCTTTCTTTCCTCACTTTTTTGACTGTTTTGCCAATTTTCTCCTCATGACGTGAATAACTTGGCCCATGTGTGCTTATTTTGTTTATTTGTGTTAATTGTTTTACCATTTTTATTGATATTGTATATTATTTTGTTCCTTTTTTGCTCTGTGTGTTGCTTATTTGTTCATTCTTGTGCTCGTTTTCCTCACTTTTTTGACTGCTTTGTCAATGTTCTGTTCCTTCTATGACTTCTCTTGCTCATGTGTGCTTATTTCATTCATTTGTGTTAATTATGTTGTTCATTTTTGTGAATCTTGTCAGTTATATTCAATTATTATTTCATTTTTTGGTTATTTTTTGTATTGCTTTATTAACTCCTGGTTTTATTTTCTTGCATGTGTTGCTCATTTTGTTCATTTTACTGATCACTGGTTTTTGCTTTTTGTTTATTTCTGTTCATTTTGTGAATTATTTTGTACGTTTTTGTCCATTTTCTTAAATGCTTTGTCACTCTTTGCTCATTTTGTTGCATATTTTGTTGTTTTCCTTCATTAATTTGCACATTTTTGGTAATTTTGTTCATTATTTTTTTTTACATTTTGTGCATTTCTTTGTCTCTTTTGGTTCATTTTTGATCTTTTTCTTAAAAATTGTTCTATTTTATTTCCCTGATTTTTCAGACTATTTTGTTAATTTCTGTTAATTTCTTGTCTATTTTCTTTATTTTTGTTCTTTTACGTGACACATGTATTCATTCTGTTCGTTTCTGTTGATTTTTTTGCTTATTTTGTTAATTTTCATGATTGCTGGTCATATTTTGTCTTTTTATTGCTTATTTTGTTCATTTCTGTTTATTTTTCTGATTATTTTGTTCATTTGAATGCTTATACTCATTCTGTTCATTATTTTGGTCACTTTTTGTATTAAAAACATTGCTATTCTGTGTTCCACTTTGTTCATTTCATTGATAATTTTGTTCACTTTTGCCCTCCAGCGCAAATTGCTGCGTTTAACTCACTAGAAAATCCTCAAAAGTGCTGCGTTTTCAGGAAAGAGGCCTGACTAAAAAAATGCCCCCCACCCTTCCCTTTATGTCCAAATGAAGCCTCCGTCCTTGTCTCCAGCGATAAGGGCTGAGTCGATGTGAACCCCCAGGAAACGGTGAAGTCATCGTTTTTAAATTCGAGCTCCTGTCACGGATGCAGCTCTTCATTCTGACCTGTTGTTTATTGAGTCAGATTACACTGTGGCTCTGAGCCACTGTTTTAAAAATGCCTGAAAAATGAACAATGTGAGGGACGTTCACTTATTCTGTCTCGTAATGCAAAGATGACTATCATGCATTTCGATTTCAGAATGTATTTGTCTCCTTTAACATTAGTAACATGGATTTTTCCTGCATAAACTTGTGCTTTTCAGTATTTCTTTAGTCAGGATAATTCATAGCATATATGTTCTAACTTTAGGTTCTCTATAAGACTTACACAAAAAAATGGCATTTTTTGTTCACTTGTGTGCACTGTTGAATTATTTAGTTAGTATTTTGTTAATTTGGTTTTCTCATATGTTTCTTTACTTTTGTATATTTTGTGGATACATATGTTCATTTTCACTTCTTATTATTTTTTTGTTAATTTCTGTTCTCTTCATATAATATTCAGTTAATTTAGCACATTTTGCTGCTTTTTTGGTTAATTTTGCTTCATTTATTTAATTGATTTTTGTCAATTTTGTGCCTATTTTGTGCATTTGTATTCAAATCATCATCAGTTTTTTACTCCCTTCAGCCTTGCTGCTATACACATACAGTGCCCAGTTGTCATGAGTTTACATGATCACACACAGTCGTTTTACTCCATGTTCATGGTTCATTTACAGATTGCTGTCCAACAAAATTCTCTTCTTTCCCATGTCTGTCATATAAATTCCACTGGAAAATGTCCCTTTCTGAGAAAAGAACACTAAAGAATCCTTGTAGGGCTGCACAATTAAGTGCGCTGCAACTAATTAAAAGGCAGTTTAAAGGTCTAGATTTAGGGTGATCTACTGAAATTGCAACAAACACATAAAAAATGAATATCAAATGTTTTTAATGGAAATTTTACAAAGCCAGTTTGACTGTGTTTTTAGTCAGTTTATCAGCATATTCCACATATCGAACTTGTTTGACTTGATGTTTTTACATCAGTAATCTGTGTTTTATCCTTAAAAATCAAGCAAGCAAAATTATAACTGGAAATTGCAATTGCTGCATCGCCACCAATACTCCCAGTCTGACATTTTCAGCCTCAAATACATCTCATAAGTCTGTGTATCTACGTCATACTACAAACAAACTCTGCCCTACTCTGAATTGTCATTTAACCCTTTGGTCACTGAACGCAACTGAGCACATAGAGATTTTTGCCTTTTGTTTAAATTATACGTCATATCATATATGAACAGACCGTCTTTTTTTTATGACTCTTGCTCCTTATCTTCTCAAAGTAACCTGTCCTGGCTATGTCTCGGAAGACTTGACAAACAGAGGCTTATAAATGAAGTCATGCCCCCGCTCTGATGGATGTTTACTCTGGCTTTGTTTCAATATGGTGGATTCTGATTGGCTGTCTTTCCTTAGGGACTTCCTGCCCCGTGGATCTGGCATCGTCACTCGTAGGCCCCTGGTTCTGCAGCTTATCAGCGCCACTGCAGGTTGGACACACATCTAAACACCCACACATAGTGTATTAGCACGCACACTCATACTAATACACCCTCCCCCTCTTCTCTGTTCAAATTATATTTCTTTTTACTGGATCATTTCCTATCCACTCATTTTCAGAAACAGACATGACTAATCTCAGTGACTACATTTACATGCACATCAGTGTTTTCCTCTTCTGCACATAATAACATTCTCATATTGCCAGATGTCATTTGTGGAAGAATTTGGGGAGACCACTAGTGTGTCATATGTAAAGCCTAGTGAAACAGTCGTGTGCTTCTGCAAGACACACACACACACCCCTTCTCATATTTGTCCCCTTCTTAGGACCAACACGGGTAGTTATACAAGAACACACACAACTGCTTAAAGAAAGAGATGACTCAGCGACCTTTATAGCCAAAACTCCACCCTGAGGCCGGATCATCTCATCTATGCATCGTGGATCACAAAGTCAGATGTGGGACAATGCAGGGCACCCCCAGCTGTACAGGGAGTGTGCATCATAAAAGGGAATATCGAGGCAATGAGCATCAGCTGGCTGCATTTATTTTGTGGACTGTGATTTTCTGTCTGTCTGGCCCAACTTCTATCAAATTAGGAGAACCAATAGCACATAAGAGAAGTGGTGTCAACTTGACCTCCTACTCCTAAGCAGGACTGTTTTGATACATATAACACACAATTGGTCTCCTCTAAATTCTTCCACATCATGTAAACAGCATACTCTGGTTGGACATGTCTTTTCCCAAATCAGACTGTGGGCAAGAACATGGTTGTGGAATGAGTTCAATGAAGATATGTCTCCAAGATGCCCTGGATCCTATAGACTTCCCTTGGACTTATTTCTGAAAATACTAAGCAAACTGTTTTTCCCCATCCATTATCATGGTGTCATTTGTTTTATTTGGATGCTCTAATAAGTGTTCTGGGTTACACTTCAAGGAGAAAAATAGCTAGTAACTGATCATTTGTGTACAAATGATTAAACAGGTGACCTGCCACTCAACCTCACAGTTGTCAAGCTAGTATGTCTGTTCTTTTCTTACCTGTACCAGATGTTGAAGGAATCCGACATGCAGGCTGTCTCTCCTCAGTCATCCTGTGGTTAGATAAGCTACAGATGCTAGCTCCATAGTAGCTACTGTGACTGTTTTCAACTTCACAAGTGAATGTGTGAGCTTGTGCACCTATGAGGTGGGAAGGGGGGGCCGACTGGCACGATGCAAGTCTAATTATTTACAGAGGACCACGACAAACATGGGCCACTAGCCGGTTTACCACCATCATCGACTGCACCTTTAAGAATAGGATACACATCTAATTCAGTTGCTTATTAGAAAATATAATGATAGTGTATTGACTCTTTAATAGGGTAAGGGCTTTTAGCCATTAATTAGTTTCTTATGGATTTGTATTGTACTGGCTCTTAATAAGTTCTTGTTAGGGCTGCTAAGACTTATTTGGGCGTGATTTGCTCCATATCCATCCATCTTTAATGTTTTTCCTGATATTAAGATACTAAGGCTTTGATGTCTGCTTGACGGGTCCATATGACAGCTCTACTTAACAGTGGAGTTGGACGGAGTTGGACCTTTGTTGTTTGTATTCATTGAAAAAACAAATATTTTTTTATGATGGCCAACCTAAAGGATACACTAAGAATACTGTAAAGTTACTTTGTCATTGGCATTGCTTGATGAGGATTTACAGTACCAAGGGTCTTTTTCAGAACTGGGAAAATGGCACCTATTCATTCCCTACAGAAAGTTACTCACATGTGAAGTGAATTTTTTTCCCTTCCATATTGCTTATTACCCACTGCACATAATCACTAGAGCCTCTGCACATGCCGGTATGTACCAGTACTTCACCTGCTGCCCCCTCCTCCCTCCTGCATATTCCTGCCTAACCAGTGGCTACTTAGGCTGCACACTGTGGATGATCTAAAATATCCCAGACTTACATGCTATAAAAACTGATCATGTAAATGTATTTTTGGACATTTTGTGCCTTTCTTGGACAGATTTTATGTAGAGACACGTAGACGGTTAGGTAGAGTGTGTATAGGAACGACATGCTGCAAATGACTGTAGGTTGGGATTAAAACCTGGTCACTATGATAAGACCACTGCCTACTAGGTCAGCCCCAAAACTGATCATATAAAAACTCATTTCCAACCTTGAAAATGTGGAATAGGAAATTTTAACCTGACTGGTCTCAAAATGGTAAGTTAGAAACCAGTTACTCTGTCACTAATGTACAGAATAAGGTCTAAATTTCTGATTAATGTAGAGCAAGTAGGGGAACAACACTCACAAAATGACTGGGGTTGGAATCAAACCCTGGCCTCTGCCCCAACACTGATCATTTCCAAAGTTTTTTTTCAGTTGTACGTAGGTGGCCCTTCAGCAGTTTTACATTGTGGTCCATGGCAGGGTTCTTCAACCATTGCCACAAAGGCTAAGACACTGCACTTTTTCTTTCCAACCACTGCCTTCAGAAGGTTCATTCACTGAATTCCTTCCCTCTGATTACTCTTCAGTGAAAACACCTACTTTAGTGAAAATAAAACCTGGAAATAAAACCTGCAGTGTCTCTGTCCTTTGTGGTGATAGCTGAATACCACTGGTCTACTGGGAAAATACCTTCCTTGGCTGGAGTGTAGTACTGGGAGCTGGCTTAAAGTTTGAGTGCCTATCTGGGTTCCTGTTCTTAGCATACTTCCATGAATCTTATGAAGTCACTAAGCTGGCCTTCAACATGAATTTACCCATAAGACGCCTGACCTGCTGCGTCCTCATAAATTCACCCAATTGTCCAAATATGGTCACTTCCTTTGTTGGGAGTAATTGGCAGTAAAATATTGAACAGGAAGTTACAACCTGATCAACCTCAAAATGGCAGGTCGGAAACCAGTGAGTGAAGTCACAGTTACTAAGTTACTAAGATCCTCTGTGGTCCAGGTGGACGCTCCAAAGAAATGCCCATATTTATAGTTGCAAGGAGGAACACCTACTTTTAAACACTATGACAGCTCATATCAACTGGTTTTTACATTTGTGCAAATGTAAAAAACAAAACGTTTGAAAGGAATGAAACAGGGAGGCTAAGTTCCCACAGTGGAACATTTGTCACTAGTTGAAAACTAAAGAAAAATGCAAGCAGGGATAGTAGTGGAAGAAAGGGAAAGAAATGGAAAACCGTGTGCAGAGAGAGGGAGTCATTGATATATTCCACGTGTGCATGTTTTTTTCAGAATGGGGTGAATTCCTCCACTGCAAAGGGAAGAAGTTCACAGACTTTGATGAGATTCGTCAAGAGATCGAGTCGGAGACAGATCGTGTCACCGGAGCCAACAAAGGAATATCTCCGGTTCCCATCAACCTGCGGGTTTACTCCCCCCACGGTGAGACGCCCTGGCACAGCTTCCTTCCTTTTACCATCAAGTAACGCTTTTGAATCCGATCAGGATGTAGACCGTGACAAGCGCTGAATCATCATATTCATCCTATTTGAATAGCCCAAACAAGATCATTACGCTACATTTATGAACAGGAAAAAATAACAACAGAGCAGGAACTTTAAGCTGGTAATGTGTCTGTATTACAGTTACAGGACAATAACACACAGAACCGTATCCTTTACAACCAGATGTGACCAGAGATTTAAAAAAAAACTTAAGTGAATTTATGGACTCAGCTCAGCTCAACTTCATTTGCAACTCAATTCAAATTCAGAAAAAGCAAAAAAAAAAAAAAAGAAAAAAAAGAAGTGATTTTTGTCTTTTTACAAAATGAATCTTATTTTATTTTTGTGTAATCAGATATTCCAGCTAACATCGACGTAGTGTAAAGAGGTTTTCAATAATACATAGTGCAGTGAGTGAAATACACTTTGACGAAAGTGTATTTAAACATTATAATATGTTTCTCATGCATTTAATGACAAAGTGCAACTTTCACAAGCCACAAATAATATTCACACCCTTTACATACCACATGACATATGATGTATGTTTTCCCTGGCAACATGTTAACACCAGTTTGGTTATGGTTTAATTTTTTTCCTTCATTTTGTTGATTTTTTTTTGTTGATTTTTTTTGCTCATCTTTGTTCATTTTGCAGATTTTTTGATAAAGTTTTCATTTGTTTTTCATTTATATGATTATTACTCTATTTTTTGTTCATTTTGCAGATTATTTTGCTTAGGTTTTTATTATTTTTCCAATTATTCAATTATTTTATTCAATTTTGTTCATTTTTGTTCATTTTGCATATTATTTAGTTTTTATTCCTTTTTTCATTCATTTAATTATTTCATTCATTTTGGTTTCAATTGCAGATTATTTTTGTGAATTGTTGAATTTTTTGGATTATTCTGCAAATTATTTTTTATTTGTTTATGGTCATTTTCATGTCTATATTTGTTTATTTGAATACTTTGTTTATTTTGTTGAATACTTTCTTATTTCTTTCTTATTTTTCTTTAAAACATTTTCATTCAGCTGATCTATTATGTTGTTTTATTCATTCAATTTTTTTGTTAATTTCCCTGATAATTTTGCACAAGTTGTGCAATTTGTTCATCATTTTGCTTTTTTGGTTCATTTTCTTTCTTTTCATTAATTTAATTCATTATGTTGTATAATCTCATTCATTTAATTAATTATTTCCATCAGCTTAGTCTTAATTTCTGTTCATTATGTGTTTTTTTCCCCTTTTTGTTGATTTTGAGCAGGAGCCAGTGGAGAGGGGCTAAAAAGCTACATGGGGAAAATTGCAGACCCCCGCACTAAACCATTTCTTGTTGTTGAACCAAATCATGATTAAAATTTAAAATCACCTCTTCATATTACCTGTTTAAAATAAATCTGGTTTTGAATTATTTTTATTTATTGTTAAATAGCTCTAAAACAACCCTGTCTGATCTTTTCCCAGCCCATTGTAGATAATATACTGAAGAATGGTTGTGCATATATGACAAAACAAAATATGTCATTTTGATGCAGTCTGCAACAAAATACAAGTCAAAGTAAATGTTAATAGTGCTGAATTATTCATTAATTAACATTTCTGTACTGTCTGAACCCTCTCTGATTTTGGGTTGTAAGAACATAACGGTATCGTTGCAGAATTAGATGTAAGACCAAAAAAAATGAGAGAGGAAAAAACGACACAGGACAACTTGTTAACAGCTACTCTTTTGCTTGATCTCGGTGACGGCGCAGTGTTAAACCTGACTCTCATCGACTTGCCGGGGATCACCAAGGTGCCAGTTGGAGACCAGCCCGTCGACATCGAGCAGCAGATCAGGGACATGATCATGCAGTTCATCACCAGAGAGAGCTGCCTCATCCTGGCTGTCACTCCAGCCAACACTGACCTCGCCAACTCTGACGCCCTCAAACTGGCAAAGGACGTTGACCCCCAGGGTAAGAACAGGGTGAGGGGTAGGGAGGCAATGCTTGTTCATTTAGTGTGTGTTTCTATTCGGGGAAGTTTGTAACACTGTAAATTGTTGCCACAAAGTAAAGCATTTACAGCCCAGACTAATTTGCAATGGCTTTAATATACTTGAAAGTCACCATAAAACGTGACGCATGAAGTTATTGGTGATAAAGTGACTTCTGAGTCAGGTTTTGTTTAAAATAATTCATGTTGGATCCACTTTAGGCTCAAAAAGTAAAAGCAGTAATTTTTCACCTCAATTGTATTTAGATTTGAAGCAAGAAGAGTGAGATGAATAAAAGATAAATAATGACATGCATTGCTTAACCATACAGTCTTATGGGTCATAAAATCACTCCAAAAGGGATCAGAATGACATTGTCGTCCTCTGTTGTAGCTGTAGCTGAGGTGTGGACAGATGAGTTGGAATGATATTCTCAGATATTCCAGAACAGTTGCTGTACTTCTTCTCTGTTTGTTAAAGTCATAACTAACACAGCCTACAGCTCCACCTTCTGTTGACTTTATGCAGCTGAGTCTTTTCTCTCATAACCTACGGTACTTAGGGAAATAACCATAATGCACATTTCCTTTTTTTTGTGACTTTTCTGAAATTTTCTTTAAATTGGCCTTGCATTTTATGGAAACATGGTTAATAACGTGATTGCGCTGGCTTCCTCTGCAAAATTTGATGCCTGATTGTTGTAGATGCTTTGGTTGAATATAAGGTTTGGCAGCAACATGAATGTTAAAATGTCATGCATGAACGTATCTGCAGCATGAAATGGCAGACACTCTAATGAGTCTTTTGTAGTTTGCCTTTGCAGCGTGCTTTACAAAATTTCTATCTGTGAAATTGAGGAAGAAGATATTTTACTGTTGAAACCTCCTAAATACATTGCCTATTAGACTTTAGATTTCACTCATTAGCTTCTTTTGTGGGTCGTGACCTCATACTGGTTGTACAGAATGAAGAGAAAGGCTCCAAACAAGAAATCGAATCTGTTTGAGCTGCAGAGATGGCACTGAGTGACTGACCTTGTGCTTTGACCTGTCTGAATGTGGATGCAGAATTTCCCTACAGGGATCGATCAAGTGTCTCAGTATTATTAGCAATAAAGGGAAGGGTGGAAAAGAAAATGGAGGGTGAGGAATAGACAAATCGAAAGATAAATGAGAACGGTGAAGACACATAGAAGGTTAAGATGACGTTGAAGAGGAACATTTGACAGATGTAGAATAGTCAGAGGTGACATGGTTGTACTTTAGATTAGGGAACACATATTAGACATTAATTAGTTAGTTGCTTATTAGCTCACTGTATATGTATTTGTTGTGAATTGGTCCTTTATTGTGATTAGGGGTGAGGGAAAATGATGGGTTAATATGTGTCAGATTTGTAATAGGTATGAAAAGCGTTAAAGTAGAGCGTGTCCTGAGTTAGAAAGACAGAATTTGGACCCAATTAATACTTGTAATAAATGAAAACATCTGATTAATGGCTAATACGTGTCTCTAATCCAAAAGTGTTTCCTAATATTTAACCATAATTTACCATAATATAACATGTTTCCTTTGTCCTTTGCCTTAATAAGACCTTCCTTTAGAAATCCAAATAAATTAAATTGACATTTTAAAAATGAAATTAGACAGAAAATGTCCTTTGTTGCTACTACTTCACTTACGTTTACATTGTTTACAGCATGTGGTGTAATTTTTACATATTTTTGTTTTTTTGGCTTTTTGTGTTGTGTTTTGTGTTGTCATTTTACAGTATATGCTGTTCATGCTGTTTTTGTTATATTGCATTATTTTTCCATTTTGTACTTTAACATCATTTTCATCTTTTTGCATCTCTTATATAGCTTTTTGCCTTTAAGCATCATTTCTCTCTTTTCCCCTCTATTATTATTTTTGCTGTTTTGCATACGTACTTGCATCCTTGCATCATGTTTTTTTTTTGCATTTTTTTATATTATATTTGTCTTTTGGTGTCATTTTCAGCATTTTTATGCCTTTTGAATTTGATTTTTGCACATGTATGTCATATTTTGTCTTTTAGTGTCTTTTACACATAAAACCAGTCAAACGCACACTTAGGACCAAAAATCTTAAACTACAGTATGACATGTATCATAAAATGATCAATATCAGCTCATTTTAACAGCTTGACAGTGCAAACATTTATCGCCCAGCACTAAGAATAGTCGCAGCTAAAAAAAGAAATTTTGTCTGTGTAAGGAAAGGTCAAACAGGACAATTGAATCAACGTAATTTAAGAGTTTAACCTTCAGACGAGAGTGGAGGACACGGGAGAGCAGAGCAAGGTGAATTAGCAGAGAGGGGGGAGGATATGGACAAAATGGCCTGTAGGGCTGGGATGAATTATAACAGAAGGAGAGAGAGAGGTGGAGGAGGACAGGACAGACCGGGAAGCTAATAGGCAGAGATGCTTGGAAAGGATGACGTGACAGAAGGGGAATGAATTAGGAAGAAAGAACAGAAAGAACAAAACAGCCAGACAACGTGGGGCCTCATGTCCTGAGTTAATGTGTGTTTATTTGAATCAGAGATACATGACATTAGAGAAAAAAAAAGACATTGGGTTGGTTGGTTTTGCAGACTACAGTATAATGACCATATAGTGCATATGCTTTGGGGCAGAGAATATGAGATCTAGTGACTTAAAGGTGCCTACGTTTCAGTTCAGTTCAATTCAATTGTATTTGTATAGCAGCAATCATAAGCCAAGATTATCTCTAGATGCTTCAAAATTCAAGTCTGAAACCTCAAGACTAAATACAGAGCAAGTCCAACAGAACCGCCGAGAGCAAGCCTAGGGTGACTTTAATGGAAGAGAAAAATCTATGGCAGAACAAGTGGCTTTGGTAGGCGGCCATTTGCCTTGCATGGTTGGGGTTAGTGGACAGAGGAGAGACAAAAGAAAAGAGTAAAGATAGAACAATAAACAACACAGACACTGGACCGGTCCACAACCAGCAAACACACATCAAGAGACCTGTATGAAGGAAAGAGAGAGAGAGAGAGAGAGAGAGAGAGAGAGAGAGCAGAAGGGAAGGAAGCACAAAACCACAGGGTAGACACAAAGTTAGTAAACATAATATAGATGACATGGAAATAAGTCCAGGGAGGGAGGGATGGAGCGAGAGAAAGAGATAGAAAGAGAGAGACAAAGGGTAAGAGAGAGAAAGAGAAAGAGAGAGGAGAAAGAGAGAGAAAGAGAAAGAGAGAGAAAGAGAAAGGGAGAGAGAGAGAAGGAGAAAGAGAGAGAGAAAGAACAATGTTGGCAAGCTAGCTGGTAGCACATTGTTTGTTGCAGACTGATTAAACAAGCGACCTGCCAGTCCACACTGCTTACAGCCTCGCAGTTGTCAAGCTAGTATGTCTGTTCTTTTCTTACCTGTGCCAGATTATTGAAGGAATCTGAAATGCAGACTGTGTCCACAGTCATCCTGTGGTTAGATAAGCTACAAATGCTAGCTCTGTAGTAGCTACCACTATGACTGTTTTCAGCTCCAGGTCATCTGTCTAATCATGTACAGTGGACTGCGACAAACCATGGGCTACTAGCTAGTTTGCCAACATTGTTGACTGCACCTTTAACACCAGATCCGCCATCAGGTCCAATATACCAGCAATTGTTTTTTGGAATGCATTACTCTGTTTTAATACCGTACTGTACCAAAGTCTAAGGCCACCTTGGGTTTGTTGTTTTTGCAGATTATAATGACCATATACATACATTTCTTAATCATGACAGAACCAGATCACTGTTTGCACTTGTTTTGAACTGTTTGTCACAGAGAATATGAGATCTTGTGACGTAAACCAAGTTTCATTCAACACATGTAAAATGGTTCTCATTGTTTTGGCTAAATTTGCTACAAAACTGGACATCACACTAGATATGATTTTTTTCCTCCATTGGAGCCATTTAATTCTGTTTTTTATGTGTCTACACTGTGCACATTTTCTATGTTGCAAAGATCCTCTCTGGTTCAGATGGACCACAGTCCACAGTTCTGATTAAAGAGGAAACACGCCTACACGCCTGTACTTCATAACATTATAACAGTCATGATGTCTCGAAGGTTTTAGATATGAATGAATCACTAAAACTTCACTTTTTCAAAACTGCTTTGAAGAAATGAAACAGAGAGGCTGAGGTTTTATTATTACTATTATTATTATTGTTATTCACTTTTATTTCTCATGCAATTTTGTCTTTTTCACCATAAGAGAAAAACCTGAATACTGTGCACATGAAAACACAGTCATCATTGTGCTTCTGCAAAGCAATGGGTTTGAATAGAAAATAAAAAAAATATTGTCTATAAAAAGCTGAAGGCCGTGCTGTTTCAGTGCACCAAACAAAGGTAGGTGAGCTAATCTTCTAAAGTGATTTTAGAAGGACATGGCGTACTTTAAAACACTGGTTGCTATAAAAGCCCAATTGACAAAGTAGCTGGTAACACAATCTTCTTTTTCGCCTTTCGGCTGCTCCCCTCAGGGGTCACCACAGTGAAATACCAATGATTCACATGTTTGATCTGGCATAGGTAACACAATCTGTAGCTAAAATCATTCCAGGCTATTGATTTAGCTTTTCTATTTGCAGTTTTTGTCTTTTTCCCAGTTTGTTGGTCATTGGCAGGGTGTTGTTGATGAGTATCAGGAGCATGGCCTGCCCCTCATGTTTGTTACACTGATGGTTATGATGGTCTGTGCATCAGGAGCCTGCATGTCACTCACCTGCAACCAACCCTGTGTCCGGGAGCCTTTAAATCAAAGTAGATCATGTTGTACACAGGCTTCTCTAGTAGATTTTTATGGAAAAGATCCTGCACATGCATACACCTTGATGGAACTGAAATATATTGTATAACCCCACTATGAATATTAGAAATTTCAAGTTAAATGTGTATTAAAGAGACACACAGTTGATATGAACATATACCGTAGGCTCTCTGCTTGTTGGACTGTATGCTAAAATGTAATGAACCTAGTGTGTGTGCATTTTTTTTACTGTATGTGCCTGCAGCTGATAGTATTTAAGGCAACAAGTTCGAGATGGGGTTTACACTTAGCTCATTTATGCCTCAGGGTGAGTTTTGAAAGGCAACCAGAGAAAAAGAGGCTTTAAAGGATGAAAGGAAGGAGATGCTTGAAAGATTTTGGAAACTGGACGAGGAAGGAAATGATGTTGAGAGACTGTAGACTGTCTAAAGTACTATGAAAGAGTAGAAATACTGCATACTTATCAGAATACGACATGCTGTGGCGTAAAGTATAATTGAGTAATTATCCTGTGTGTGAAGAAAGCTTGATTTTTAGATTTTGATGTTCTTTCTATATTCTCTCCTGTTTCTCAGGTCTGAGGACTATTGGAGTGATCACTAAACTGGATTTGATGGATGAGGGGACCGATGCCCGAGATGTACTGGAGAACAAGCTGCTTCCATTAAGGAGAGGTGTGTATGTTATACAGTGTATTATTTCAACAGGTTGTGACTCCTAGTGAGTTGACTATAACCCTTATGTCAAAGCCTTTGGCATTCGATGTTGCCACATGTTACAGTTTCATGAGGTTTAGGTACTGCAAAATATTTCTCACTTCACCTGTGTTGGATGTTGTTATTTGATTGAATGGGTGTTCCCAGCAGCTATTAGCCCCATTGGTATGTAGTAGGAGCCTACTACATCTGCTAACATGTACAGAAGGCAATTTGTCATCTATTCTAAGGGGTAACCACAATATGTTGACAGAAAACTGGTACCGCAGTCACCACAGTTTCAGTTTCATTCGGTTAGGAACAAAACTATGCAATTAAGTTTAGGGAAAAAGACTGGAGTGAATGATGGATGGAACAACTGACAAAAACAAAGCATGAAAACAGAAAACAAATCTATTTATCCATTTATTTATCTATTTAATGTTGATTTGGTAGGGACATTACACATTAATTAACATCAGCATAGAATATAGATGTAAATATGCCAGAGTTAGTGTAGCTGCTAATTTGCATCCACAGTTCCTTGGCAGATTACAAATAATACAATAATGCCTGTTTGTATGTTAGCAGGATTATGCAAAAACTACTTGACACATTTTGATGAGTGGCTCTATCTTGCAATGTTAAAGAAAGTGAAAATCTGTCCAGTAGTTTTTGTGTAATCCTGCTAACAGACAAACCAATAAGAATACACAGCCTCCTTGGCGGAGGTAACAACAATGCAATCTATAATGAGAGTTACTGGAAAGTGCTGTTATTGAAATGAAACATAGACACTAAACCAATATACCATTTAATTACTCAAATGATATGTATACTAGCAAATTGTGGTGCATGTATGCATATGTATATGTAAGCATGCTAGACATGAACCCTAGTGTCCTGTGTGGAAGTCCGGGTTTTGTTTTACCAACATAACCTCCAAACATCCTCCCCTCTTAAAGACACAAATAGTATTTATTTTTTGCAAGTGAATGTACATTTTACATGACCACAACTTATTATTTTATCTGAAATGCCACACAGATTGTTCATTGTACCACGTTCCAAACAGGCTGTGTCAGAGTTGGTTTAAAATAGAAGGCTGCTGACCTCACCCCTTTTCTGTGGGTAGCATGGAAAACATCATCTTGATGCCCAGCTAGGGTCCAGGGTGGTCCTGGTGGTTCTGATGGCTCTGGCAGTCCTGGAGGACTGACTGAAGGCACTGACTCTGTTAATTGTGACATCACAAAAACACAGAAGTCAAAATGGCCTGTTTTAGTTGAATGAAACGCACCCATGTGTGTTTTTATAGTTAAGCATTATTTTCATAGCCCCCAGAATGGTTTTATAATAGATAATATATTGGATGATTTTTTACAGTATGTCTCTGTGCTGCTGGATGTCAGGATGTACTGTACCTTGTGTTTCTTGAGACAGGTGTAGCAGGCACCTTCTACGTCACAG
Organism: Pseudamia nigra; assembly: GCA_029823295.1. Lineage (NCBI taxonomy): Eukaryota > Metazoa > Chordata > Actinopteri > Kurtiformes > Apogonidae > Pseudamia > Pseudamia nigra. The sequence goes on along the minus strand of JAQQAE010003014.1, from coordinate 1,613 downwards.
CCATGTACTAACAACAGCCCGTTCACTCACCTAATAATATCTGAGTGGCGTCGGTCCACTGTGTTTACTGTAGCCAGAATGTCCCACCCACACTCACACAGAAACAAAACCTATGTTTTTAGACAACCCACATCTTGCCCATTTTCTGCTGCCTCTTCTCTGGGTTATGGGACCAATTTTTTGATCCTGACTGAATTATTCAGTTCGTTGTGTGTGTTCATTGCTCAGTGGACTCATTTCCCAAATCATGTGATACACTTTACTACACCAAGATGGCCTCTACCTTGGCAAATGTAATGTCTTGATTTGAGAATAATGTAGTGAAAGAAGTAAAAAATTATTACAAGTGTGTTCACGTTGAGCTGCAGAGACTTTACAGCAGCTCTGAGCAGACTGTGGAGAGGCATAGATAGCTTCCTTTTTGTAGTCTTTATAATTGCACATTTTAAGTCTTATACCTCATCAGTTTTACCACCAACTACTATTTTTGACTTGTAATGTATTTTTTAATCACTATAATTAATTGTAAGTATGTGTAAAAGGTGGCAGAATTCAGTAGCTAGCAGAAACTTATCTACCACTCTCCACTGACTGTAATTTTTTTCTGAATTTAGATACCTGCGCGGCAAAATCAGAATTGCTCTCAATGGCTCGTTTTTATGAGACACAAACAAGTAACGACATAATTTGCGAGGCAGTTCTCACTTTGAACCAGAATTGCACTCAACAGAGATGCAGACCCACGCCTTCTCTGACTTGTGTTCAGTTTCACCACTGTTCCAAATTTTCTTCATTTGTGGATAATGGCTTTCTTGCTGGAGTCTCAAAGCCGTAGAAATGGCTTTGTGACCTTTGACACACTGAAGTGACTTTGTTCCTCATCTGCTCTTGAAATTCTTTAGATTGCATGATGTTTTTTGAGATCCGTTATCCTACTTCTCTTCATCTGGCAGGTTCTATTTAAACAGTCTGTTGATCCAACAGGTCTGGGAGTAGTCAAGCCTGCGTATGACTACGTTCTCCTTCTCTCAGCTGTTTTTGAGGTTTCTGCTGCAAATCATCTGCTTCCATCAACTGAATTCAAAGATGTGCATATTTATTTTGGCCTAGGTTTTAGGTCAGAGGCACTTCCTGACACAACCTCGTCCATTTATCTGGGCTTGGGACCAGTGTTCTGACATTTTGCTATATTTCACCAGAACATCATACCTGTACTGCAAACTGATAGCTATATTCTTTGGTTTAGACTTTGTAGTTTTATACAACTCTCAGTATTCTAACAATTCACCTTATAGATGGCTACTTTATGTTGCTTGATTGTTCTTATAGAATTTCCAGATGTTAGTTAAGGTTCAAAGAGTTTTATTAAATCTGCTTGGTTTGATTTATATAAATGTGGCTCATGGCTTAATGACTGGTGGGTTTCAAGGTGAGTTGTATTCAGGACTTTGCTACAGAAAACTGCAGAATAACCACACTTTTATATAGTAGATTGTGTTTTTTTAAGTGAAATGCACTCCAACTGCTTTTATACAGTATACAGTGGGGACAATAAGTATTGGGAAATGTAAAAATGTGCAAGTTCACCCATTTAAAAAGATAAGAGAGGTTTG
>JAQQAE010003013.1:0-21045 GCA_029823295.1 Pseudamia nigra | reverse complement strand
TCTGTCATCCTCCATTCCTTCTACTTTTAATCCCTAAGTGGCTCTTCAGTTGAATGTACCTTTAGGGCACAGGAGATGTAATCTAATCGGCGATCCACCTTGTTTTTTCTTATTTCTTGTCAGTGTGGTCATGTTTGCCTGATCATTTGTAAACAGAGAATAAGCAAGTGAATGAAAATTCATTTTTAAAGTACCTGGGAAGCAAAATTGATTACCTGGTTGTTATTTTCCAGATAAGAATATATTACTTTCCATAAAAAGAACAAGAACAGAGCAACATCCCGAGCTGGGGACTGAGTGTCTTGCCTGAGGCCACTTCAGGAAGATGAGCAGTGGTGACAAGGACTTGAGCAAAGTCAAATCTGTCCACTTGCTTTCGTGCATTTGTTCCAGACATAGGCAGTCTAAAATAGCAAGATTTTTATTCATGTTACACATTCTCTTTTCTGGTGTCCACTATTAATCTAAAGTAAATCCTTTGTCCTGGCAGAGATCCAGACAGGCAATTTATGAAACAAAGAAAAGAACCAACCAACCACAACACCCTCCACAGACTCTTCAACTCTACCCAGCAACTACTGTGTGCAAACTCCATGTGTGTTGCAGACAAACACAGACATGCATGTGTGCTCCCAGACCTCAGACAAAAATCTCACAAAGTTTGTGAGTGAGAGAGAAACTGTTTGGGACTTGGCATGAATGTATGTGCAGTCTGTGTTTCTTGTGCGTGTCTCTGCTTTTGCAGGCATGCCTGCATTTTGTGTGCAGACAAAAAGGAATAGGGAAATTCGCCATATGTCTTTCCTCCACCTTCCACAGTTTGCATTGTATATCTATGTAGATACTCATATGCTGATAAACATACATGAGTATTCCGCGTGGGCAAGTTTTATCCACAGTCCCACAGTGAGGCAATCACTCATTGACGTCTCACATGGAAACAGACAAAGACAGACATTGTCGCTTTTGTGGGCGAACCGAAAGAAGCCATCCTTTTAGTGTCCTGCTTTGATTGCGTGTGTGCTTTTGTGTGTGAGTAAGTGGGTGACTGCATACATGAACAAAAGCAAAATTAATTCCTAGAGCAATACTTCTTTCTACACTATCTCAGTGGCAGTTTAAATGGACAATAAGTCTGCACAAGTACCGCTGTCATTGGCAAACTCCTCATATCCCTGACAAGCAGAGTGTACCATATGGGTCTATTTTGTGTTGATGCTTATGCAGTGTGCAGCCCAGAGCACTGTCAGTGTTGTTTCAGGTCTTTTAAGCTCTCTCCTCAAACACACACACTCACAAAGACATAAATGCACGCACGCACAAGTCCCCGAGGGCTTGTTTTCTTTTGATCTGGATCTTACTCAGTCATAGACAGAGCAGCAGGTGTGAGGCAGCCGTCAGGTGTGCGTACGTGAACAAGCTTGTGTATTTGTGTCATCAGCCATATGGCCTTTTGGTTACTATCTACACACCTAAACCACGTCTTGCACCCACTCAACAAATCAACCTCCCTGCAAACACACAGTTGCATTCACTCTGTCTCCAAAGCTGCTGCAGTATTTGGGATACACTCTGACCTGTGAATGCACAACCAAGGAGAAATCACAGCAATTGCTTGGCTGAAAGCAACCAATCAGACAACAGGATGAGTACTATCGGCACCCTAGCCAATCAGGGATACAGACGGGGTGCTAACCAATAGCACCAGGAGTGAGAAACTGAAGCAGTTAGAGATAGAGACAAACCAATCACAACCTGAAGATGGAAAGCATTGATGTGTTGTTTTGAAGCTCTTGTGGGAACTTTTCCTTCATACTGCAAATGTTTGGTATTCATGCACTTACTTTATAATCCACCTTTATATTCGTTAATACATGGGGAAGCGCAAACCTACACAAGATCAGTGCATTAAAGGATAAATCCTGCCAGATTTTGTCTAGGACAGAAAAAATATGAACAATACATATAATAAAAACAGATATGTGTTGCAGATGTTGCAAGATGATGAAATTTCAGACAGAAGCAAAGCAAACTGTTTTGTATTGTATACTATCTTAAAAAGCCAACGTGCAGTAACTCAGCACACAATGAAAGTGAGAAAATTGACTGAAAATGTACTATTCATTTTTAAAATGATTTTCTAGAGGTTCAATCATTTGTTGGGGTTAATTTTCTTCATCATTTTCTCTATTTCTATTGATTTTGCTTCTTGTTTTACTCATTTTTGTTCTTTCCTTGACTTTTCAATCACTCCGTTGCTTATTTTGTTCATTTCCTAAATTATTCTGTTCAATTTTGTTCAAGTTCTCCTTCTTATTTTATTAATTTTGCTCATGAGCAGTAAAAACAGAATGGTAAAACAAAGCCAGTTTTTTGTAGTTAATGGGAATTTGACACCTCATTTTCTCTGACATGGAAAATGATTCAGACATGACAAGATGCAACTCCACTCTTCATTCAATTTTGAACAAAAGCTGAGTTATTGCACTTTTCCTTTGTAGGACAGTATACGGTGCTGTTTTTCTGTTTCGTAAAGGCTACATTTAAAAATACCCCATGCCATATAGTCATACTTGTGTCTTTCTTTGTATGTGTTCAGGTTTTGTATGTGTGCCAGAGTGCACGTCTGAGGACAACTTCAATTCTTGGACTTCATGGACAATAAAAAGGAGAGGCGTGTCATTGACACACGTGCGGCCAACTGTTGCAGAGACACAAAGTGAACATAAAAACCGCTTTACTGACTGCAAAAAGCCCCCCTCCCTATCACCACGGCACACTCCAAAATCATGAGCTACATACACCCTACCCTGGCTCCATTGTCCCAAATGAATGAGTGGAGGGTTGTGTGTATTTGTGTGTGAGGACAGCTGGCTCTCTGGCTCCATCAGTAGCAGCTGCCCCAGCCTCGGGCCCTCAGGGTGAAACAGTGCAGATTAGAGGGTGGTTGGGGTGGGGTGAGGAGTGTGCGTCTGTGGATGTGTTTGTGTGTGTGTGTGTGTGGCAGGAGGACGCGTGGCCAAGTCTATGGTCTTACATGGTCTCTACATCCTTTGTTCTGCCCTGTGTGTCATCCGTCCCATGTTTTGTCTCTTTTTATAAACCTTGAAAACAGAAGATGCTATTCCTATTCTCAAAAAAATGAGTGCAATGCAATTACTGGCTGTGAAAGTTCAGACATGCAATCAAATATGCAAAGGGAAATGAAAAAAAACAGTGAAAGTCAGCAGCGGGATGGAGACAGTGGGATGGAGACAGCGACAGACATGGGGAGGTGGTCCCCACTGGGTGCTGAGTGGAGGCCAGCTAGTAACGACGACAGCTGTTACTCCTGCCTATAGGATATTTGAGCCAGGCCCTTTCAAAAATACAAGGCTGTGATGAAGAGTGGAGGGGCCACTTTTCTCTAATGTGTGCGTTTGTGAAGATGGAAAAAAAGGGCTTTTGAAATGGGAAGGTGTGGGTTTTGCCAAGAGATAAAGGGTGGCACACTTCACCCAAATGTCTGTGTAAACACAAAGACCTCCCTGCGTGGACGACGAGGAAGGAGTAAACCAGACTGACATTCACCACCAAAAGAGCCATTTACAACCTTGTTTTCATCCCCATCGATTTATTAAAACACAATACGTTCGCCAAGGCATTGACGCAGTTTGTTGACACAGAGGAGTCATTTAGAGCGTCACAACAATGATGTGAGGCCTGGTAAGACTCATCCAAATCTAGGTACTTGTCTTTACCTGGACGCATCGTGAAAAGTACACAGAAAAGAAGGTTAAAAGCCTTAAAGAGACTGAGTCATATATTTGCAAATTCAGGTAATGGGGTCAAATTATGGAAAAAGGATAAAGAAGGTAAACCTGAGAGATGTGACACATGGGTTTTGTGACATTGCTAGTGAAAACTGGATTTTAGAGTACCAGTGTTGGGTAAACAGAAATGATACTTAAGTAAAAGTACTGTTACTTTATCATTATAATGACTCAATTAGAAGTAGAGGAACACCTAAATATAAGCACTTGAGTAAGAGTGAAAAAGTATCTCATAAAAAACTAACAAAATGAGAATTTTATTTTAGCCTCATACATATTGTTCATTCTTGTTTGTTTTTTGTTCATTTTTTATTTACTTGATTATTTTGTTTAATTTACTTGAGAGTTTTGTTATTTTTATTATTATTATTTTCACTTATTTTGATGTTTATTTCGTGCATTTATGTCCATGTTTTCTTAATTTGTTTATTTTGTTAAATTACTCAATTATTTTCTTCATTTTTGCTTCTTTTTTGCTCATTTTGTCGTGCTTTTTTCAATTTGTTTCAACATTTTTGCTTATTTTGGTGCTCACTCAATTTTCTTATTTAGTTCATTTTACTCATTCTGATAAAAAATACACATACTCAGTGAGATGTGTATCCTGATGCAACTGAGTAGAAGTACACTGTAGACTTCACCACAAATGTAACTCAGTAAGAGTAAAAGTACTGCTTTCAGAGGTACCTATTTTTGAACAAGCAACTCAAGTACATGTACCTGAGTAAAAGTACTCAAGTACAACTGACCTCTGCAGAATACAGTGTAATGTATTCTTTCTATTCTTTGTTCTCATCACTTGCTAATGCAGGACTGGCTCCAGGCTGCGTCTTGGCTCTGCATGCTCTCTGCACTGTCTGCACTTCTGTCCTCCTCCTCCGTCTCTCCTCCCATCCTGTATCTTCCACTTGCATTGCAAACCCGTTGACCCTTGTTACCATGGCAACACGTCAGTCTGATCCACAGAGACATGTCTATTCAGGTTGTCATTGTTTCCCATGACAACCAACAAGGGTTGTTAATTAGGGTGAGGGATGCCCAGTAATTAGAATGACGGTTGATTCAATTATGGAGCCTTTATGTGCCCTTTGTTTATTGCTCACATTGTCATTAGCTGCAGCGGGAAAGTCGTTTGTCTCAGAACATAACGGTGGCAATGAAAGCAAACAAAGAACAATTCAGCTTTTTTTATGAAATTTGGGAAGTTTTGTAGAAGGCCATTTGATCCCATTTGGATGGTCAGATTACTGTAGAATAACAGCATATTTTCATTATCAAGTGGGTGTTTGGACTTATATTAATACAGCAGCTGCCACAACTTCCAATAGATGAAACCAGCTTAGACAGTTTACCGGGACAACACCAAAATGAAGCCCTTTACTGCCAGTCAAAAGTTTTGACACATTCTCTGTCTGTTTTCTTTCTTTTTATTATCTTCAAATTGTACATTAATGCTGGCGACATCCAAACAAGAAAACATATTGGAACAGATACAAGAACTCTTTCATTATCATATCTGTCAATCTCCTAAATTAAGGCCACAGAGAATGGCCTTGATGTCTTATGGGTCTTGTGTCTTGCAGTTTAATTGTTTTCATTTATGTCATGGCAATGGTATGTCATGTGTAGTTTTTTGTGACAGCTGCTGTGTCCAAGACAAATTTCCTTTGGGACAAATAAAACAATGTTGATCTTGAAATTGTTTTACACAGTATTTTAGATTGTTCAAAGTAGCTTTGACAGCAGTCAACCTGAACAGTTTTCAAATCACAGGTGAGTTCTATATCTTGCCTCCATAATGTGTCATCAGTTGTTTTGTGCAGAGGAATGCTGGGTGTAGCGTCAATAGCTACTACAACTACTGCACAAATCCATATTATAACAAGAAACACTCTGACCCCAATTTCTGACTCTGGAAAATTCCAATAACTTGCTCGTGGTCTTTCTTTTCTGGTACAGTTGTCATGAGAGCTACTGTCATCATTGTGTTTGATGGTTTTGGCGACTGCACATGAGGACACATTCAAAGTTATTGAGATTTTTCAGACTGACTCTCTTTTCTCTTTACTTAACTGTATGTTTTTTTTGCACAATATAGACTTGCACTGTGAACGGTGCACATACTTTTTTAAATAGTTGACTAATCTTTGTTTGGGGTAGGAGGAAACTCATGTTTCACTACACAGAGATACAGAACTAATGTTTCTGGTGGAATTTGCACCCATAGCAGAAGTAACAGACAGGAGCTGATGTTGGCAATGGCAACAAAACAAAACAAAGCATGGCATGCATTAATGATGATGTTACGACTAATCACCATCAATTGGCCTGATTAGTTGACCTCAAAAAATACTCACACTAGGGCCATTTTGGCTTTAGCCGAGCCGGGGCCCACTTCACACCTTTCCAGTCCCCGGCGTGTCTCTGCTCACATTAATGCGGGCTGAGGCCTGATCGCTCTTGTACAGATGTCATCACGTCGTTTGTACATTGTGTGTACGTCATCAGAAGCTGCAGCCGCCACATTCAACAGATTCCGTTTCATGGATCACAACACAGGAATCGTCCAGATGATCGTAATGATTTTATGGCGAAGTCTGTGTCATTTCGCTCAGATACTGTCCAGTGACACACCTAGGTTTTTCCAGAATGCAAGGCAATTAACCGCACTGCCCGCAGGCGGAGATTTTTTCCGCTGCTGCCATTGTTTTGACATGGATGTAGTGAAGGACGCGGTGATTTCACATCATAGTCATGTATGGTCGCCGTGCTCGTACGCGTGCGTGACCAAGCCTTCTGTGCCCTGGCCCACCTATTCCAACCACGCTGAGGCTCGGTGACAGAGCACAGCTCGATTCTACTCACATTACTAAAATGATCCGCGCTAAAGGCGTGAAATGCACCCAGGCGCGGAACGAACTCCCAGTGTGAGTACACCCTTAAAAAGCTCATCCCTTCTTTGTCCAGTAGTTGTAGTGGCACCTATAGGGCTATTGACTCTATACCTACTCTTCATCTGCACAAGATCACTGATGAGCTAAATCACACTAAGAAATCACAAAATTAACTCACCTGTGACTTGACAACTAGTCCAGGTAACTACCTCATAAATCTAATGAGAGAATACCATGAGTGTGTGCAGCTGTCACCAAAGCTGAATGTGGCTACTTTGGACAATTTAAGATATGAAACATGTTCTGAGATGTTTTATGCTTTTTTATTTACTCTATAAATCCATGTGTTCTTTTCAGTTTGAATGTCTTCATTATTAATGTACAGTGTTAAAAATTATTTAAAAAAAAAGATAAAAGACTGAAGAAGGTATGTCCAGACTTTTGATTGGTAATGTACAACCAATGTAGTATGTAAATTCAGATCATATGAGATTTTTGGGTCACTTTTGTTCATTTTAGGGTACATTTTTGATTCATTTGTCAATATTCTCCATTTTTGTGTTAATTAAGTTTATTATTTTCTTCAATTTTGTTAATTTTTCTTGACTATTTTGTTGCTCAATACACAAAGTGAATGTTCTATGTAAGCATCTTCCATTAGGATGCAGAGATGCTCAACCAAAAATGTCCCCAATGTAAACAAAGCCTGCAGCCCTGTCAAAATGCATAATGATCATAATTTTCCAGACTCCAGGTTAAAACTCACAGATCAAAGTTTGTATCTTGAGCTGAGTCACATTTGGAATTCATGATTTTTTTTTTTTTTAAATTAACATATGCATACAGTGCAGTTAATCTCAGAAAACACATTAGTAAGCAGAGGTTAATTCCAGTCTCTACTTTCAGGAAGTTTTGTGGGACTGCTCTGTGGATTTGGCAGATATAATCGGAAACTATTCAGCAGGTAATTACAAAGTAAACAGGACACAGAAAGTATTAATGTGTTTTATGTGTTTTTACTTGGCTGTAGAAGCAAAGACATATCATTTCTGGAACAGCGAAGCATGATGCTTGAATATAGTGGTTTTACTGTCCTGAACTTGGCTCAAAGTAAAGGTGTCAAAAGAACAGATAAGAATGATGGTGTATGTTATATGCTGAACTTCTTTTTATTACACAGTGGTTTTTTTGGCACCCTGACCATCAATAATTATACCCACACTTGAAAAAAAGCCCTTTTTTATGCAGTCTTGCCACTACTATTCACAAGATACATTACATTTCTAAAAAAGGCAACACAATGAACAGGTATTAACTACTCTAAGGACAATCAATCATCATAACACTCTATGTATTTTGTATTTGTGGTTCTCAGCTGGTGGACCAGGACCCAAAGGTGGTTTACAGACTTGTTCCTTGGGGTCGATAAGTGCAAGGCAAATAAATTAAATGAAAATCATTATATGTGTTAGTACTGTATTTCTGATGCCAGACTTAACTGCAGTATCTGTTGCCACGGTAACAGTCTGAAAGATGACAGCTTACATTACAATTTGTATCATATTATTTTGTTCATTTTCATTCGATGTCAAATGCTCCATTTGTGTATGATAAAACTAGTATAACTGGATGCATCAAATGACCTTGACCTTGACCTCAAACATACATAGGTAGGGTCTAAAATTATTGGATGTTGCCCAACATACATGTAGCCAGGTTTGAAAATGTCATGTAATAAATAACTGGGTTATTGAATCTGATATTTTCAAATACTATGCTGTGACCTTCAAGGAAAAAAGTCAAGGTCACATTTAATTTCAAGGTCATGCATACGTACAGTATCTGAACATTTGGCTCTGTATCTCTAAAAGTATCTCTGGGCCCATTAAACTTGGCACATGGGTAGTCAAGGTAGGGGGGAGGGTTACTATGGCAACCATGACCCAATTTATATATTCATTAGGTCACAGCATTAATAAGTTATAAAAACTTATTTTGACCTACTGTATAGTACCAAAAGTACCAGCTATAACCACCAAATTTTAATGTGACAGATTAGACTCCAGGACACCAACTGCTCATCAAATGACCTTGCTCTTGACACTGAAGATCAGTTAGGTGTGAAATTGCTCTTCACATTACATACAACCTCTACCTATGTAGTCAGGTTGAAAATATCATATGCCCCAGGCTTACTGACTACACTGATTCCAAATATGCTGTGACCTTAAAGGAAAAAGGTCAAGGTCACAGTCAGCTTCAAAACTGGAATTTGTCATTTCACGATTTCTTGTTATTTTGTTCAATTGGTTACTTTTCATTTTTGTCCCTTGTCTGGATTATGTTGTAAATATTTTGATTATTTCACTCATTTTCGTGATTGTAATTTTCAAGGTTAAGGTCAAGGTCAAAGTTTATGTATATACAGTATATCACATTTACAACAATTCATGTTGCCCAAAGTGAATTTTCAGGTTAAAATTACAAGCGACCAATACAATAAAACAACAATAAACCAAGTAAACTACAATAATACATTTTAAATAACACATAATACAATTTTGTTTTTTTTAATTTTGTTAGTTCATTGGACAGTTTTATTCACTTAGTTGTTTTTTTATTGGTTATTTTGTGCTGTAAATTTGAATGCAGTGATGAAAATTTGTGTGTATTTTGTTGTGCATACACCCAGAGTATATTTGTGATGACAACCTTATATTAAAAAAATGATACTTACTTGGTTCGAATTTGATAAAAGTGGATCTCGATTTGATGACGACTGAAAAACTTGGGTCACAATGCAATCCAATGCAGTTGGGGCAGTGGTGACCAAGAGGCTAGAAAAGTGGGCCTGTGGTTCGAATCCCTGGGTCGGCACAAGATCTGGGTGGGGAAGGCCACCATCTGTCTCCACCCTCATCATCATCACCACTGTGGGCCCTTGAGCAAGGCCCTTAACCCCCAGATGCTTCTCACAGCAGCTACCCACTGCTCCCCAAGGGAATGGGTCAAATGTGGAGGAAAAATTTCACGTATGTATGTATGTATGTATGTATATATATATGTGTGTGACAAATAAAGGTAACTTAACTTACCCTTTGAATTTGAATGTTTTCAGTCACAATCCTACCAGCCAGTCTATAAATCCAGTTCTGCTTACACAGTCCATTACAGCTACCATTACAGTTATTACCTAAAAACACAAAGACTTTATGTGACTTTAATCACCTTTGACACAGAGGAGCTTGACAAATGGCACGATTACCCTGACACACTGCACTGCCTGTGATTTGAAGATCCAGCTTCAGATAACATTAGGACAAATATTGCAAAATGACATGAGCGAACACACACAAACGCCCACTCACCTGTTCACATCAAATAAAGGTCACACTTCTGCTGTTGTGTATGTAAACACAAACATATGGCTGCAGACTCTTGCAGATGCGTCAGCACAAGCAGACTATACGTAATTTGAGGGGGATCATTCTCATTTTGTTCCCCTATCTCTACTGTTTGCATGTACAACAACACACATTGCTGCGTAGATGATAACAATCTGTCAAGCTCACTATCTAACATAGTACCTGTATCTACCTGTTAGACCCTGCTTTACTGCTTACCCTTCAGCCCCCCAACAGACTACCTGTCTGCAGCTTCTCAGGTTTCAGCTGAGCCAAGCAAGTTGACTGAGAACACATGCTTTTATTTCCCCAACAGCTGGGGTGTATGCAGTTTTGGGGGAATCTGTCTGTCTTGTACACTGTCCTACAAGGGCAAACAGCAGTAGCTCCACATTTGATCAAAACTGAGTGGACTTTCTGACGTCTGATCTATCCTGTGACAAAGTATCTTGACTCAATTGTGTCCCATTTCAGAAGAATGAGGAGTCAAATTTGCAGTAACTACAAAATTAAGGCAAAAAAAAAAAAACACATTAAGTCACTGAGTTGTAGTGTTAAGTTTAATTTCTCCCAATGTTTTGACTGAAAATTAACTAAATGATGACTTACAAACAGAAAAAAATCAACAAAATAACACAAAAGTGAAGAAAAATGAACAAAGTAATCAAGAAATGTAACAGCACCAGGAGGAAACAAAATTAGAAGCAAAATATACAAAAATAATCAAGAAAATTATCCAAATAACAAGTAGAATGAAAAAAAAGAACAACATATTTAAAGTGATAAGCAGTAACAGAAGTAAATTCAACAAATGAAGAAAATTTAAAGCAAAATGTACAATGTAATCAAGAAAATGTCCTACATCAGCAGAAAATGGAGCAAAAATGAACAGAAAACTGTATGAAAAATGTAAAAAATAGTGAAGAAATTAGCAAAGTAACAAGCAGAATGAAGAAAAACAAACAAAATAATGACATAAATGAAAAATAGAAGTAAAATGAATAATCTATTTACGAAAATGAACAGTAAACAACAAGAAAAATGGGGAACAAAACCGCAAAAAAAAGTAAGTGAACAGAATAATGAAGAAAATAAACCAAAATGAACAAAATAAGAAGCTAAATTAATCAAGAAAGTGTAATTTTTCTCTATTTTGCTATTCATAGAGTTACTGCATTTTGCCTTTGCAGGTCAATACAATAATAATAATGATAGATTTGATTTATATAATGCTTTACATTGAATCCATTATTCACTCCACAGTTATACACAAACGATGTAGCTGCCAATCTGTGACAACAGGACACAATGACAATTGGGGTAAAGCAGGGTTCGAACTTGTTTTTGAATTGAATTGAATTTGAAAAAATAATACCTAAGTGTATGATGAATACTGAAACACAAACAGGTAATCACTTTCCATGTAAGATACCTTCCTGTTATGTACTCTTGACAAAATCCCCTTACATATTTGCTCTGCTTCATTTACTGAGATAATATCAAGCTGTGATTGGCACCTTTACACAATAAGCAAAACCTCCTGGCATCAACAGTCATCTTTCTCTCTCATCAGCAGTTCTAGTGAGCTCATAAAGGGAGTAGCACAGTATTCAGCGCACACACATGTACAAGTACACCAAATGCATAAACACTAAGCACACATGCTTGTAAATTTAAAAGGGCTTGAGGCAACAACTTAGCCATGTAATAAAACTTTTTACCATATAATTGCTGTAACAAAGACAGGTGCGCATTTGTACGACTGCCATGGGAGCATATACAGCTGTGCATATAATGAACTCTTTTATATACAGAGAGTAAAGGCAGTGGTGGCACTGGGTATGTTAAGTAGTGTCAGTATAGTGTCAGTAAATTAAAGTCATATTGGGAAAACTCGAACCTCTTAAGCACTAGAGTCTTTTTAAGGGATTTTGATATTTGATGTTGAGTTCTTTTTGGTGCATGTCAATATGACTTATATGTGCTTGTAGCAGTTTCTCCTATTTAAATTGATGTGCTACATGACCATATTTTTACACAGTTAGTGCATTTTATGCTTTTTGTTGTGGAGCAGCCCCAGGTCCCCCAATTTGAGGACTCTGGGGTTTAAAAGTGCTGTCTATCATGTTGGCAAAGTAGCTAGTAGCTAGCTAGTTTGCCAACATGGTAGACAGCACCGTTAAAAAGGAGACATATTGTACCTATTTTCAACATAAGCCTCACTTGTCCTCAGAATATGTACATGTATTTTGATTTCAACTCAAAATACCACACAAAATGTCCAAAATGTCTATTGGTTTACATGCAAATGAGTGACTGCTGACCACACCCCCTTTCTATCACTGCCATGGATACCAACATGTAGACAACCTACTAGGATCGTTCTGGGGGTTCTGCTGGTTATAGTAGCTGAGGAGGACTAACGGCAGTGACTGTCATTATGACTTGAATGAAAAGTAGCTGTGTGTGCATTTACCATGTGGGAACTTCTGTGGTTGAGCAGGGAGCTAAATGCAGAAGCATCAAAAATTGCATTACCTTCAGGGTCCACTGGGGGCTGGCTCCAAAAGTGAGTCAATCTTTATAGAGCCCAATGTTAAAATGTCCACCTTTAGAGCTAAAATTAAACATGTCCACACCCTGATACAAACAAAACAGTTTTAGCCTCTATAGTTTATTTCCACCTCTGTGAACTCTGAAGGGGCAGTTTTTTAAATATAATTTGTCCATTCAGATGATCCAGGGTATAGGGTATAGGTGCTTTGATTGACAGGTATGTCCATGTTTTATACACAGTCTATAGATTTTACATACTGTATATACATAAAATCCCATTAACCCTTTAATTGACACAGTAAGAAAAAAAGCTTAAAAAAAGAACTGTAGAACTGTGTTCCTGGCTTCACATTAACAACTTTTCAATTTTGATCATGTATGTTATACACATTAATTCATGGTTGACTTGCTGGTTCAGGACTGTTCACAGTCGCAGGGACACAGACATGCTGCGGATTTTCACACTCATTTAATATTTTGTAATTGTTTCAATAGAGGGTGTAGAACATGTATGATTTTTTTAAATTTCAAATCGGAGTCTCATTTTATGTCATAGTCTGAATAGTAGTTTTATGCAAATCAATGTTAACCTTTTTCACAATTCATGAATGAATAATCAATATGTACTTTATTGAGTGGAAGAGGACAAACAGCCATAAAAGGGTCCTACAGAGGTTTTACAGTACAGGAGCAGTTTGATCACACAAAAAGGTCAACTGCATGGTCACAACGCCTGTTAAAGGATTAAATCAATGCACCAAGATGATTTTAAAACAAATAGTCTGCTTATGAAACCTGCTTGTGTTTCTTGTATGTGCATAGAAATGTATTGCTGGGTATTATGCAGTCAACTGATCTGGAAAATTGTACAATAATGGACATGCATCATGTATAGGACTAGCTAAATAGATAAACCTTACATGATAGATCAATTTTGCTTATTGTGTGGGTAACTGATTTTCTTCAGCCATACTTCTCCAACTGCACATGCCCTTTTCAGTGGATTCATATGCTCTATGTGTGTTGCATGTGTGCATAGTCAAAAAAAGCTCAGCACATGCTCCTTAACCTCAAGATCCTACTTCTTGGAGCTCTGGGTTGGGATGTTTTGTTTACTTTGCCATATCTAAGAAGCACTCAGTATTTCTCAGATAGGTTTCAGGTTAGGGTGTGAAACTGGACTCCGCATAGGCACACTCTCGCACCCAAGTAACAGTACACTCAACCTGTCCAAGCTAGACCCTGAGTCCCATGGCGGAAACTGAGCCAGTAGAGGGAGAAGGTGAAAGATCAGCCTTGCACTCCACTGTGACATGAGTCTGACTGGGAGGCTCTCTAATCCTGAACCCACAGGGATTCCAGTGGTCTTCACTTTTTAGATACAGTAGGTGAGCAGAGCCTGCTTCAGGGGAAAAAAATCAAGTATTGAAGAAGCAAGAAGGTGAGATGTTAAATATCTGTGTGAAATGTGGACTTTCACAGAAATGAGAGAAAAGGGGCCGGGTGTGAAGAGCACGCATGTGTTTGCAGTAGATGCCAAGAAAGACATCATGGGGTGAATTTCAGAGAGATCAGACGAGAAGCTGGAAAGTCCACGCTGACTCACCGTGCTGTCACCTTCTCAAACTACAGAGACCCAGCAGGTGAGGCAGAAAGGGAAAGAGAAAAAACAACACACAAACAAGAAGACAGAAAGATGTGAGGAAAAACACGAGCATGCAGAGAAATCCGGCAGAGGTTTTATGACTTGTGTTCATGTTTGTTTGCAGCTTTCACTGTTCTGTCTGCTTCAGGCTGCTTCCACACAGCAAGGGCTTTTTTTTGCCTTTTTTGTTAAGCAGAAGAGTGTAAGATGTTCCAGCGCTTTGAAGTCTGAAAGACAGAGAGAGAAAAAAAGGATCTTAAGACGAATATATCCTTTGATCATGTGTCAGGGAGTTTTGGTCTTTGTTAAAGAGATGAGTGAGTTTGAATAACTTCAGTGGTCTAATGTCATGTAAGTCCACACCAGCAGTATACAGTGCTTTTGTCTGAACACAGCTCTGTCAGTGAATCACTTTGGATATAGATTAAATGATATGGAGCCTCCAAAGATCTTCTGTAAGTGAAAAGACAACAATGAAGTTAACAGTAATCCTTTATCAAACGATATATTACTGCAGGATTAATCACATTAGAAGAACCAATACACTTAACCCCTCTAAATGCCCTTTCTTTGCATGAAGCTACTAATCCTGATGCACTGTTACTGGAACATCATCACACATTAATAGTACTCTTTGAGCAAGTGTTCAAGAAACCACATGTTATGTCATGATATTTCTGTCTGTTCCTCAGCTTTAACACCCTTGGTGCTAATATAAACACATGAAAACCAGACTGCTTACTGAAGTGGGATTTTTATTGCTCTGGCTAATGCAAAGTTACTTTGATGTGATGAACAGCAGTGTACACGTTGAACTGTTGAACACCATCTAATGTGGGCCAGACACTCTTCCTTTTTTTGAAGTCACCTGTTTTTCACCACTTACAAGCAGGCACACAGCCATGTGTGTTTGATGTGAATGGCCAGAGACCAGGCAGTTAGCTGGGCTGAGGAAAAGGAGGACAGCGGAAGTTGAATCCAGCTGAGTACATAGAGTGAAGCTTACATACAGCTGCAGGGTGAGTAATCTGTGAGAAAAAGAGGCCGGAAATCAAAACTGTACTGTAATTCCATAAATTGTGTCTTGCTAAAGGCTAATGTAGAACCCCAATTTAAAAAGGTTGGGACACCGTGTAAAATGTGAATAAAAACAGAATGCAACAATTTGCAAATCTCATAAACCCATATTTCATTCCCAATAGAACATAATAATAGAACATGCTAAGGTGATTTCAGGATCTGGTGGTCAAAGTAGACTGAATGAGGGCAGTGGTTTGTATGCTTGTGACATCACAAACATTCAGAAATCCAAACAGATAATTGTTGAAAACATTAGGTGCACCATAAAACAAAAAATCCAGCAAAAAAAGCCCAGGAGAGTTGAGCAGCTAGAATCCTGCGTCAGACAAAAATGGGACAACATTCTTCTCCTAAAACTCCAGGAACTGGTCTCCTCACTTTCCAGATGTTTACAGATGATTGTTAGAAGAAGAGGGGATGCAACACAATGGTAAACATTACACTGTTCCAAATTTTGAAATGTGCTTCTGCTATCAAATTAAAAATGAACTAATATTTTCCATGAAATGGTAAAATGTCTGGTATCTGATATGTTGCTTATGTTCTACTGGCAATAAATTATGGATTTGTGAGATTTGTAAATCATTGCATTCTGTTTTCATTTACATTTTACATAGTGGCTCAACTTTTTTTGGAATTGGGGTTATATATTTGACACAACACACACACACACACACACACACACACACAAAGTTAGAGCAAAGGTAATTATTTAGGATTAATAATGAGTCAAAATAATTGAATAAAACTCTGACCCCCTCAGATTCATCACATTCAATTCAATTTTTTTCATATAGTGCCAATCACAACAACCGATTATCTCTAGGTGCTTCACAATTGGAGGCTGAGACCCCATGACTATACAGACTATGGACAGTTTAGAGTACCAGTACCCAATTCACCTACAGTAGTACAGGGGAACCTCAGACACCGACTGCTTCTGACAGTGACAAATTCAGATAAGAGCCGGTCACTGGAGTTGTTTACAGTTATGGACGTGTGCAGTGTCCACAGACACACTACCAAGTCATAAGCCAAGGTAAGAATACATTCTAAATCATTTTTAGAACTAATTTTATTCATTCCGTTTCAGATAATTAACATAACTTTCTTTTCAAATAATAATGAATAAATGTGCAGGTAGGGGTGTGTAATACATACTTTATATGGGAGTTTGTCGTTACATGTATTCCTATGAAAAAGTTCCATTCACAGAACAAAAAATTCGCATTCAGAACGTGATGCCGGAACGGATTAAATTCGTTCTGCAAGGTACCACTGTATTCATTTTGGTCATTTTGATTTTCAATGACAATCTTCATTCTTATACATCCCATTATCTTTTCCATTGCAGAGTAAAATATGTATGTTTTATGTTCATGAATTTATGGTAAAAATGTGTAGAAATTGTGTGCATAGAATGCAATTCAATCTCTTTTTTGCTCATTTTGTTTCATATTCTGCTATTTCCTTGGTATTATTTTGCTCATTAGTGTTCATTTCTCTCATGAATTTTTCTTCTTTATATGAACGTATGCAGAAAAGACACATATTGATACATTAATTATCCACTAGACCACAAAAAATGAAGTGTTCTTTGATCTACTTTTCCAAAAGGATCCAGAGATATGACTAAAAGTTTAGCTTTAGGTTCAAACAAAGCCTGTGCTCTTGTAGCTGATGCCTTTAAATAGTACAAAGTGAAAGTGTGCAACTCAAAATGCATATAGATTGAATTTTTATAGGCTAAATGTCTTTTATTATATTTCATAGTGGATCTATAAATTATTGAGGATATTCACTGCTGCTGTCTTCAGCAGTTTTTCATGTCCATAAGTCATAAAAATCCAACACATCAGTTCCTCATAACTTTTCGCAGCATTTATTTCAGATGGAAAATTCACACAGGTCAATTCCTTTTGTCATACTAAACTATTAAGACTGTTGGCCTCAATTAACCTCAGAACAAAACAAGAAATGATCTTAACCATTACCAGCAGAAGTCAAATGACAAGAGTGTCTACAAATATTTCCACAGTTTTAGGGTCAAGTCAGACATTTCCCATCAGGCAGCATGATCTTTAAAGATATAATGCATCACTGTCATCCCACCAATTCTATTGTGTGTCTTATTTGTGATCACAATAGGTTATTCAGCCTAAACACCCAATTCAAAGGTTATTGGAAAGCCACAAACGAATCACTTCAGAGTCACTTCACTCTTCTCAGTGACTCGCTCATCACTGTCACTTTAATGTGCACCCATGGGTGTTCATTGGTTTTTATCATCAGTGGAGTCTGTTGGTGGATTCTTCCTGATGTTTTTAGATGTACTGAACCCTACTATCTATCTGAAAACAAATATGTTCAGAGTCTGAGTCACACATTAGATTTCCTATAAACCCAAAACACAATGGACAACAGAGGGTAGAGTTCTTGCTTCCTGTCAGACTTGAATGACAATGAGTTATGACACTGTTGTTCCAAACAAACTATTGAGAACTCCAGTTGTGAACAGGTTAAATATGGAATTTGAAAGCTGTAATTAACAATTTACTGACATTCATCAAACTACTGCTCTACTATGTGTTTCAGTATGGAAGCTTGGAAAACTATTTTCTACTCTATAATTAGATTTAGCTTTTTGAAATGGATAAAGAGGACAGCGATGTGTGGGCAAGAACAAGGGCTCTGCAACAAGGCCAATGCAGAAATAACACAATGTTGTTGTGTCACTGGGGTGACCTCTGTCTCCAAAAAGCCCTGGGCTCACGGAGGTACACTGAACTTCTCCCTAAAAATACTAAGTGAATAAATTGTTGTCATGACTCATCATGGTCTCAAACTTGTCAGACCTTGACAGTTTCTACTTACGTATAAAACACACTTTTCCTGACAGCTCAGTAATTGTAGTTTACAGCTTACACTAACAAAATGTAAAATGTTGATAGGCATGGCTGAGAGAGGTTTACAGAGTCAGTAAACTTATGTTGTCTGTCGAGTTTGACAATGATCTAAACCAGGGGTGTCACACTCATGCCATGGAGGACCAAGAACCTGCAGGTTTTCTCTCCAACCAGTCACTAAAACAGGTGATTTCACTGATCAGCACTGTTTCAAATTGAGGGGAGGAGCTAGTCAGTGAAATCACCTGGTTTACTAACTGGATGGAGAGAAAACCTCCAGGGTCTTGGCCCTCCATGGTATGAGTTTGACACCTGAGATCTAAACTCTTCAAAAAAAGTTAGTCATCGTCACAACAAGGTACAACTTATAAGGATCATACACAGTTAAATGTGTGAGTCGTCCCCTCAAAATGTGTCAAAATCCCCTGCAACATTCTGCTGTTGGTATTCACTCTTGTTTTGAGTGGATGGTTGAGTGCACTCTCTGGCTCAAATCACCTGAATCTAATCTAATCTAATACCACCTCAAACCTGTCAACATGTTCAACACTTATATCTAATATGCAATAGAGCTATGTGCAATTCACTATGTAGAATATTATTATTGTAATATATTGTAATATTATACAATGAACAATCAAAGCACATTTTATACCACCCTGAAAAAAAATGTGCAATCACTCAATCACTTTACCTCTCGTGTTGTCCCTGGATATTTTTTCCGTATGTTCTATGTTGTTTTGTTGTTGTTACATTAACCTGTCAGTGGACTGCAGATGCAAATTAGCCACGGGCTATAATCTGAACATATTTTTATACTGTGTATTGTTGAATATGTCCATTAATATGTACTGCCCCTTAAATAAATAAACAAATGAATAGTAGACTTGAACGAAGCTTTGTTTATGTGTATGTTTATTCTGTGTTTTGTTTATACTTTTTTTTACATGTTCAATAATAGCGTGGCCTGATTATTTGACCTTGAGCTATGACCTTGACCTTATAACCTATAATGTCAGAAAATGTTCCTTTCTGGGCCCAGACAGTGTGAGCAGAGCTGAAGTGTGACCAGCAAGTGACACTAGGCTCACAGTCTTGCAGTGAAGCAATAAACCCATATTAGATCCTCCAATAAAGCAGATAATTTTGATTCATCAAGGGAGTAGGTGTCTTCATTAATCAACAACTGCTTGGGTTTACAACAGGAATATTAGCATTAGCTCATTTATGTTTCCCTGTTAGATCCAGGGAGTGACTGTCTAATCAAAACTCAAATAACAATGACTTTCTCTAACTTGTTAAATGATTCCCTTGTTGTATATAGAAATGAGTATTTCACTGGAACCGGGGGCAATGCAATGCTAACTTTGTAATAAACCCTGGTAACTCAGAGCTCAGTGGAAAAATACAGCATAATTTCCACTGTTGCATTGTGCGCAGTGATGTACAGCAATTATCTAATTATATCCAACGTAATTAGGAACTCAACAGGAGCAAATACAACCCTCACTCCATCATTTTCTTCACGTCTGTATTGCGCTCTTTGTCTCATCTTTCTGACCACAGGAGAAGAGAATGAAATCTAATTGAAGATTACGCATCATGCTAAATGTTTATTAGCGCCTTGATTATTTTCTAATTGTCACTTTACTGTGGGTTTATGAGACTTGGGGTAATCATAGCAGGATATTGAAGCCTGAGATGACAAATCAGAATATGTTCTCTGTTCTGAAACCTGTGTTTAGCTGAGTTACACAAGGAACAAGGAAGGAAGTTTAAAAACTCCAAAGTTAAAAGTTATGTGTATATCCAAGGCCTTCAAGATACAGAGTTTTCATAGCTTGCCTGGAGAGATGTTACACTTGAGATCTTTCCTAACATGTACCACCAACCTGTCATCCGGAGGCTGGATATGACACAGTGTCGGTCCCACCGTGCTGTCCTTGACTGGAGACAACCCCATGACAAAATACGTGAGGAGAGCCACACATTTGGTATTTGTCCTGTGGGTGGCTAAGTTTTCACCAGCATTCTTCTTCCAGCAACACAGTGCTTTCATCAGTCACGCTTCATTCTCTCAAATGGGGAGGGGGGGGTAACTTTGACCAATCATGGCAGATAATGTGCTTTAAACTGCAAGTCGGTGTGTGAAAGCTGACCATTTGAATCTCAGCTACTTACTTCAAAGCCTCCGAAATTGCCCGATCCTCCTCATTAGCTCTGAAGCATATACTACAAATACTGCTTTCAGAGCTTAATCAATCGCATAATCAAAGTTTAAATGCCTTCTTGTGCCTTAGTGCAGACTGGTGCTTTGGAGTAGGCGAGAGAAACAAGACAAATGAAACTTTTGCTGTTTAATTTACTTCAAAATCACACAACAGAATGTCTTTTCCAGAACATAGTTTTATCTCTATGATGACCAAGCAGTAAGTAATGCACTTATGAATAAAACATTCGTATTTAGAATAAGTCAGTCTTGCTTCGATCCGGTAAATAGGGAAAGAGTCAAAGTCCTAAATACAAACTCTAACATTTAGCACTTCAATTTATATCCATACTAATTCTACATGTCTCTTAAAGACCTCTGTAAGGGTCATAGATGTCGATTTCAGGGGAGATTAAACACTTCAGATGATATGGCTGTTATCTATAATTCAAAATTAAAAACTAATCAAAAATCAACACATAAATACAGCTCTTTTGAAAGTTTAACTCTGAAAATCTCAAATGTTAACTGGAAAATTG
>JAQQAE010003012.1:0-21046 GCA_029823295.1 Pseudamia nigra | reverse complement strand
GGGAAGGAATTCAGTGAAATCACCTGCTGAAGAGACTGGTTGGAAAGAAAATGTGCAGTGTCTCTGCCCTTTGTGGCGACAATTGGACGCCCCTGTTTTAGACCATTTGTCTTGTTCAGAGGAAGGGTAAAACGTCCCGGTGCTGGCGACTACCACAACTACTTCATTTGGGGTTTGATGGTTTTGGCATCTGCACTTGGGAACACAATCAACGTTTGAGATATTTTATGGAGTGACTTAAGGAAAATATGTGTCCAAACCTTTGACTGATAGTCTAGGTGCATCCTAAGGGGACTTGGTATTATAAATAATAAAAGTTGGAAATGCCTCCATGCCACAATGGTGAGTGAGGTCTGACCTGCGATGAATGAGTCTTTAGTGCATAAATGACCACTTCAGTGGTAACAAATCAAATGAAAACTAGAATGAACGAGTCACAATTACTGAACGTGAACTTGCACCCATGACTCAAAAAGTAAAAAGTGAAGGTCAACACTCTTCAAGAATTCAGCTAAAAAGGGAAAAGTCTGTATCTAATACCTGGAGCTCGTCTCAACTGGGCTTAGAAAAAAAAAACAAACAAAGGTAAATCACTAGAATGATCATCTTTTTAGCATAACAATTAGGGAATATTTGAAGCAGTGCACCTTTTTGGGGTACTTACAGTAATATTTGAAGTTATGATTTCATTGTTTTTCTTTGACGGGCACACAGAATGCTTTGATCTGCCGGCTACACTGGATGCATTACCTAATGTGCTACAGATGTCTTCATTTGGCATGTGATGTGAGGTAATCAATGAACCGATGTCTTGTAAATTGTGATATGCCCTTTGAGGCAGACCTCGACTCATAAAACTGCTAAGTAAAATCCTCCAAATCCTCCCACGACAAAGACAATAAAAACAGCCTCGCTCACTGCAATGGGAGATTTGCTCGACTTCAGATTTTCAATAAGAGGACATCATCAGAAAACTAATGTATTACTGTATGTGAAAAATGATTCTCGCGTGTGTATGTGAGAGAGAGAGAATGTAAGAGAGACATAGAAATTGAACGGAACCAGAGAAGGAGAGGGAAAGAGCAATTTGTACATCTCCGCCCACAGCGCTGCCAGCTCTGTGATGTGAGGGTCAGAGTGTGACTAACCTACGAGATCTGGCTGGGCTGCCCTTTCTGTCTCGCTGCACCTGTTTCACCACATTAAACCCTTCACATGTTCCTCAGGGTCCCGGCTGCACACTACTCCTTACACCCGCACAGGCATCCTTAAAAAATATGCTCATACACATGTACCACACGTACCCTCACACGTTCGTAAACACTCAGAGAAAAAACAGTGAGCCGCCATAAAATCGAGTCAGAATGAAGGTCGAGAATAATAAAGATGATGTATTGAGTAAAGGTTATCCTGTCTCTAAGATGCTAATTGTTCTGTCAACAGTATTCATTTGCCAGGACTCCCAAAGGGCATGCATCCATTTTGTTTGTTCCAGCCAGATGGGTTCTCTCTCTCCGCATGTGTGTTACAGTGAGTTCTTCATGCTTATA
The DNA here is from genome assembly GCA_029823295.1 of Pseudamia nigra. NCBI lineage: Eukaryota > Metazoa > Chordata > Actinopteri > Kurtiformes > Apogonidae > Pseudamia > Pseudamia nigra. The sequence continues at coordinate 19,496 of JAQQAE010003012.1, read as the reverse complement.
CTGTATGTGCCTGCATTTATTCATATGTCATATTTGTCATGTGCAAACATTACCACATGTCTGTGCTACACAATGCCACCTTAGATTAACTGCTCTACACCTGCATGTCACACTGAATATTAACCATGGCCTGTATTTACCTCACTGCACTTTGATTTGAACCTACACTGCCAGTCAAAAGTTTGGACACACCCTCTCCTTTTTTTTTCTACATTGACCACACCCATACTTTTGAAAGAACAGGTTTTATATTTTAAATTGTCCAAAAGTAGCCATATTTATCAGTTTTGCACCCCCTCGTCAGATTGACAAGGTACCGGTAGTCTGGCACAGTTTTCAAATCACGGGTGAGTTAATTTGTGCCATTTCCTGCTTTCTTAAACCTTTAACTGCCATCGTGAGTATGCAGTTGTTCTTTTTGGCTGTTTGTCCGATTCCTCTCAGGTAATGTTTGAAAATCATGAAAAAGGTGTAAATTGATTCGTATAAACCTACTGTTCAGTGAAACAAAATGAGACTTTGATTTGAAATTCAAAAAAACCATATGTGTTCTACGTCCTCTTATGAAACTATTTAAAAAATATTAAACGAGTGTGAAAATTCACAGCAAGTCTGTGTCCCTGTGACTGTTAGTTCTTGTGTAAAGTTGTTTTAAACAAGCTCGTCAACCATGTATTAGTCCATAACATACATAATTAACACTGAAAAGTTGCTAATGTGAAGCCAGGAACACAATTATACCCTTTGTTTTTTTTTTCAAGCTTTCTTTCTTACTGTGCCAGTTAACGGGTTAATGTGCTTCAGTTCAGAAGACGAGTAGGTACAGAGTCTATAGCCCTATTAGTGCTACTACAACTACTGTACAAACCCATATTAAAGCAAGACACACTCAGTTAAGTAAAGAGAAAAGACCGTCCATCATTAGTTTAGGAAATTAAGGCCAGTCACTCTGAAAAAACTCAAGGACTTTGAATGTGTCTCCAAGTGCAGTCACCAAAACCATCAAATTTGCTGTTACTTTTTTTGCAAAATCATGAACAAATTTTTAAACAATGCTGGCACTTATCATGCCAATTCCAAGATTATGTTTGAAAAGCAAAATGAATATGGGAAATCCAGGCAACACAAAAATCTTCTACCGAGGTCATCAAGGATTAAGTAAAGACCAAAGACAGTCGATTGTTACTTTAAGAAATGAAGGTCAATTAGTACAAATAATCTAAAGAACTTTGAATGTGTCACCAAAACCATTCATGTGTCTCAGAGGAGAGAATTACTTTATTTCTTGACAGGGTTTTTATTGTGAAACATATGACACGCACCGACAGGTTAAAAGATGACAAAGCAAAGCACATCTGAACAAACACTATTGCGTCAGCTGAGATGCACTAAACTAATATAATCTCAGCATAGCAGATATCCACACTTCATAGGCTCCGTGCCAGTGCTGGAGACACGAATAGCACCATCACGCTCACTGTGGATTAGCTTGTTTGGCTGCTTCTTTACACAAATTATTCTTGTCTTGGAGACTGCTGAACAAAAGGATGCCGTGACACTGTCTTTGCAAAATAGTGGAGCATATATGAACATGAGACAGAACACCGTGGCAGGATGTTAAATTGAATAGTCCATCACACATATTGCTGTAGAATATGTCCTGTGAGGCAGACTATTAATAATATATTAATGGACATTTATGGGAAAAATTCCTATGACAGTAAACAGCAGTAATACAACACTGACTATATTTGACCGCCTGAAAACAGTAAATGTTTTATTTTATTTTAACCAGGGTTTATATTTGTGCATTGACCTTCTCTTGTCTATGTCAAACCTGACTCTGACCGCTTTAAGAGACCTGGCTTAAAATAGTCTACCAATTTTTATTTGGGGAAATTTGATGTTATGTATGGATTCCTTGCAAGTTAAAGGAACCTGGACAATATGTGATGAGAAACATGTCATAATTAGTAAGAGCATGGCTCTAGTGGACGCATGTCAAAATGAAATCAGGTAAAAGCAAATCAATATGGGCTTACGGATATTACTACAGAATTTACAGTCTGAACAAAAATGGACATTAATAGCCAGAGAAGAAGCTTGTTTATGAAGACTTGAACAAAAAATGTCTTCATCCACGCTGTGCTGCAAGTTTTTACACATGCAGTAGAATGAAATCCATCAATACTTTGTTGAAGTGCAGACATGTTGTTAAACTCGGGGCGGCTGTGGCCCAGTAGGTAGAGCGGGTCGTCCGTGAACCAGAGGGTTAGCGGTTTGATCCCAGCTTCTCATGTCCACAGGCCGAAGTGTCCTTGAGCAAGACACAGAAGCCCACGTTGCTCCCAGTGAGTGTCACTGGTGTGTGAATGGAAAGCAGTGCAAAGCACTTTGGTGCCACAGGGTAGAAAGGCACTGTATAAACGCAAGAACATTCACCATAAATGAAAGAATTTATATTAAGTTTTTGTTGCAGAGAATGAATCCCACATTAACCTGAATGACCCTGTGACCATGTGACCATGAGGGCAAGCCATTTGACAGGTTGCTGGATGTGTCATTAAATGTTCAACATTCTTGCTTCTCAAAGGATGAATTACTTCCAAACCATTGATACAAGGCAAGCACCGCTTTGACTTGAGGAACAGAGTGTTAGACTTAAACACTAGTTATTTTACTAATATCACTACTTCTGCAAACAGGTTCGCTGTTTGTAACAAAATCTGCACATGTAATTTTATGCTGCAATTAAAATTAATGCATTTCCTTTCTGTTTAAGTGTGTTGTTTGAGCAGGTTTTCAATCACTGATACAATCCAATGTGTAATAATAGTTTACAGGCGCAAATATTGATTATGTAAGTGCTATAAATATCAGTAGTCATGGGTAATGGTTGCACATAATGACTGTTCTGGCATAACGGTGCCATTTGTCACTGCAGCACACAGTTAGTAAATTATACTCATGCTTACAACAAGTTTCACAGCCTGATAATGTATGCATGGGGTTAAAACTGAAATGAATATGAACGTCTGCTGTTACACAGAGTTTTAGTGTTAAAGTATCATCATTTGTGTTGCATTATTTAATGATAACATTTTAAATGAGACACACTTTGCGTTTTCCTTGGGCTGCTTGGCAGCTGTATGACACACTGCTGATTATTGATCTGACTGGATATTTAATGTGGACGGACTAGTAGCCAATCATCTCAACAATTTCTTTGTAATTGTTTTTTCCTCTCCGTGCTTTTACTTTACTGTGCTGCCCTTCCAAAAGATCATCTCCCTACCAAACACTTGGGTGAGGTGTCATATGGATTAATTCTCTGTTGAAATGTTGTTGGTGGCCCTGCATGATTTCATTGAAAGCAGTTTGGACATTATTCATGTATTTATTTACTAAATGTATTCCTAGCTTTGCAACCTTCACACTGTGGCGGGGCGCTACAGAAGGGCTTTTGTTTTTCTTTCAAACTGTAACCGTCAGCTTGGGTGACGCTAAACCAAGAATGTAGCCATAGCGACTTCGCATAGTGTTGAGGGGAACTTATTTTGGTGGAACATTTGTACACATGAAAACTGGAAAACAGAGTGCAGACCTCCGCCAAGGCAGCACAGTTTCTTTCCAAAGTAAAAACCTACCATTATCATTTGAATCTATGCTCATTTTCCCCATGATGTCATTCCACCAAAAAGTAATCGTACTATATAAATTTGAATTCCACTAACTCCTCTGCCGTGTGGGACCAGAGATCACCAGGCACAGCCGACAGGTTCCTTATTACCTTGACGAGGTTTTCCACATAGTTTGCTCCTTGTATTTTTTGGTACGGCCGTGTGCTCGGCAGGCACAAAAGTGTGGAAGTTTGCAGTTCAGCAACCATTTCTGTGTGGATCCTTGTTTGGTGACGTCACAGTCAATGCACCACATCGTTTGTTAGCAGAGACACATGATCACAGTGATTTGTGAATTTGATCACTTGGAAAGCAGGGTAAATAGTGCAATGACTGTAGATCTGTTTGGAAATACTTTCACATGTTTACCATGAAAATGCCACTGTAGTGTTGGCAGCGTGTGGGCAGTGAACTGTCTGATCCGCCATGCCATCCTGCCACAGTCGATACACAACGCAATGCTTACCTCATCACGTTGATGTTTATAAATATACATCCATGATTTTTCTGTATCCCTAAATTTGTCAACCCCCTCCCATGTTTGGTTTTATCATGTCGAAAATTAAGTGTCCCAATCTGCAAAATTGAATGCCCCCCCTCAGGCTTTTGTGTAATTGTATGTAATACGCATGTATGACACACATAGTTATGCTATTGAGATACATTGTTTAGTGTCATTAAACTTTACGTACAAGACATATCAAGACAATCCTTATAGTTTTACACGTAGGTGTATGAAAAAACATGTTGCAGGAAACCAGAGTCAAGCATGTTTTATTAAAGTTTAAAAGAAAAATACATTTTATTCTCACAAATCCAACAAATGTACACATAACCAGTGTGTTATCTGCGAGAAAAAAAAAAAAAAGTGACACATTAATTTCATGATTGACATTTATATTATATAGTATTATCTTTTTTCTATGAAAATCAGTATTGGAGTGGATGTACTGTCAAACCAAATCAAATAATACTGTCCATACATGGTATATGAGTACATGTACATTCTTTGTTTCTTTACAAATGTTGATCAGTGTTAATGAGGATAATTCCAAATACTTCCATCAACACAGTTCGGCTGTTGTTGACAATAAAAAAAAAAATATATATACACACACATATTCATCAAAAATACTGCCTTTGTTTTATTTGTCAACAAAATTAACAAAGGTAAGTGACAAATTTAAAGTTTTGACCCTTTCTTATAATGACCTTTTTGCAGTAGTCAATCATTCATATGGATTGTGTCAAAACTATCTGAATGCTGCAAACAGCCCATTGCTGCTGCTATACAAGCATGTGCCACTTAATGTATAATCAAAATTCTATTATGATTGAGATATAATTTATCACATGAAAATCACTTTTTGATAGAATTGCCATTAAAACACAGATATGCTGGAGCACATGGGTTATGCTGCTTGTATTCTTAAATTTATTTGACCTTCATTGTTTTTTTTTTTTTTTCTTTTAACCAGGAAAGCATTCCATTAGCATTTGGAATTGCATTAGTTCAGAAATTATTCATGAAAAGTAACATTTCCTTAATGGTGGTTTTCTTCTGGATTTACCCCCATTAAAGCTCAAGATCCATGGGTCTGAATCAGCAGACGTCAGTTTCATACTGTATCTATAGCTTTATTTGCTACCTTACAGTAACTATTTTTCCTCAACCCCTGTAAGTATAAGCATTCTGGATCATTATATCCAGAATATTGCCATATCTGGCTAAAATTTTTGGGTTAATAGAATCTATTATGGTGTTATCCTGTTTTTTGGCTATATTTTATGGGTGTTTTTCATGGTGTCATAAGGACAAATGTTGGATTTGGCCCCATCTTACAATGGTGAAGAATCACTTAAAAATAGAGCCCGATAAGGATCCAGATCAGTCCCAAAATCTAACGGATTGGTTCTTGTGCCATTGCTGACCTATCCTGAAAATGTCATTCAAATCGTGCTGCTGTCACAGCACTGAACAAGGTATAGCAGGATGTATTGCACATAAGTTATTTATTTTTTCATATTTACTTATCCTGTATTTATGTATCGATTTGGGTTTTCACACTGATTTTGTACTGGTTCTACATTTTGATTTTAAGGGTTTTTAACTTCCTTAATATCTCTTTTCAGCCTTGGTTTTCACTCAGAGGTTCATGGTTTTATTTTTATTCTATTTTTTATTTCTTTTTAATCTTTTTATCTTCCTTTTATGTCCTGATTTGTGGAACCAAGGTGATTTTAATCATGTACAGACAGCTTGTGTTGGTTTGCTTGTTACATTTTTGTGCTTTGACTGTGAAAAGGATGAATTCACCTGACTACAAAACAAATCTACCTACAGGTACGAATAAAAGTAACCTGAACCTGAGCCTGGCGGCTAAAATAGTCAATATGCAATTGTAATGTCAAATGTATTTTTAATGTGTAATTGCTAGCACAGAGGTGTAGGATTTCTGAAAATTATAAAAGGCAGAAGATATGACCAGAGTTTTTTTTTTTTTTTCAGCAGACTACTTTGTGTGGCTCAGACTGTTCTTCCAAATAAAAATAATTGCATCTGACTTAGTGAACGCTCTTTAGACTTAAATTATCTCATGCTAACTGGGTTCATGAAAAACCGTAGGAGTGGTTCAAAATAATACACTTGATGAAAAGGTCAGCATACTGCGTACACAGGCTGCATGTATTCAAGTATGAGCATACTTGAAAGAAGGTTGTTGCCTTGAGTGACAATAAGACATGAAGTTGAGGCTTCAATTTGACTAGTGGATGTTCAGAGGCAGGAATGGAATAAATGGCTCTCAGTGGGCACAGTAAGTTAGTCCCTTTGCCACAGGCTTGCTTTCAGTTAAAGAGACCACTCTGTCAGAGTGTGGCCAGTAATGAGGGGCACACAGCGACGCCGCTCACACTTACACTATACAGTCTTAAGGTTAAATGATATGACAGTCTCTAACTAAGTCTTTTTTGCCTTAAAGGTCAACTGAATATTTTACTGCCAGCCGTGCCTGGCAGTGTATTGAAATGGTAATGTAAATACCACTACAGGACAGCTTCAGTGAGGAAGGTCCCCTGAAAGGTCAGCCAGTCTCCCTACTGCTCCCTCACAGTCATACACAGAAAGCAGCTCACACATCACCACAGAAACATCCACAAACACTCTGCCCAAATGTGGCTGTAGCGCCGTGCACACAAAAGGCAGACACACTTTGATGCATACACTATTAAAATACACACAGCTCCATAAGCCCGTGATTTTGCCTCCATGTGCATTTTATTGGATTTCATCCCCTCGTCATTTCTATTACAGTGCACATTAAACTTCACTGCACTGTTTCATTTTCTAGCATCATTAGAGCACAAGACAATTTCCCGCTTAGAGTCCAGTCATTGACACTGAAATGACAGTGAAAATGACTTTGATTGGCTGCCGTGAAAGGAACAAGCTTAAGGGCAATATTAGATGTTGTGACTGGTAACACACATTTCTCCCTTAGTGCAGAAGGGGGGGGGAGTGGGGGGGCAGGAAGTAAGCCTGAAAGCTGCATTTCATCATATGGGGGAGTTTTCAGGAGAAGGTGGGACAGGTATTCACTCATTTAAATATAGCCTCAAATTACTTGGTTGTAGGTGTTACTGTAGCATTGCATTACTTCTAATTGCTGAAGCTGCTTGAGCCTACTCATATATTATATCTGACAGGTGGAGATGGTGACACGTTCTGCCTTCTGTAGGAAATGCTTACATGAGACTGTAGATAAAACATTGTCTTGGCAAAAAATGACAGGTCTTTGCTGTATATTAAAAGCATCAGTGCCTCGATTGGAAACATTTAACTGCTGACATTTCTTATATTCTAACTTGTCAACAACATAAATTAGTATGCGTTCCATGATGATGTGCCAGTTAGGGGTCAGTCTGCTTAATGGTAAACCAAGCTGACTGTAAAATCCAGGAGTAAACACAACATTGTTGATATTTCTAATGGATTTCTTTAAAGTACAATTACCAACACTTTGCTGGCTGCATGTACATGAATGACAGGTAATGAGGATACAGAGCAACAGTGGGACTGAAAAAGTCCTGTGAGATCACAGTACATGCTTCAGGCTTAAAACATTATAGTGGCATATGGCTTTCTGGAAGCAGGACAAAACAGGTCTATTGTTTCAGGCCTCTGATGGCCATGTCTTGTTGCTGCCAAGAGAAGCAGATTTTTCCCGTGCTTGCTGTCAGACCACCATCTTATTTGTACTCACTGTTAGTCATTGTCATAAGGGGACTGAAGAAACAGACAAAGCTATGTGCTTCAGAATGCCAAGGGAGAAGATTAACAGCCTCTTCTCTGAATTTGCTGTTAGGCAGCGAGGCCAGTTCGCCAAGTATCCACAGCCAGGCTAGTTTCCTGACTGACTTGGGACAAGTAGATTCCCAAATACACACCTGGGTCGGCTTTAGCTGTTAGGGCCATTTTCAGTATGTTGATGTTGGTTTAATACCTGAGCAGTGTTGCAGTTGCTGCAATAGCCAACAGCATTATTATGAAAATACTGAGGAACACCTTGAAAATAACTAAGCACCATCTCCATGTCTCGGGTACAGGGGTTATAAAACAAAGATGTTGCAACGAGGATACACCTACAGAAGGGTACACATATGACAATGCCTGCCTCTGATGAAAGCATGCATATCGAAATGCATGCAAAGACTGTACTTGGATCAGCAAGAGGTAAAAATGAAAGCTAAAAGGAGCAAGCTCCCAACTGGATGTAATTCCAGTATAAACAACATATGCAGGCAGATTAAATTTCTTTTTGTCCTTGATGCAAAACCCAAATATTTCGAAGGCCAATGCAGGGAAAACAACATAATGATGGATGACATTCCAGAGAAACCAAATGAGAAGTGACTGTGAGGAGAAAATAAAAGAGCTGATTCAAGAGAAACTAAAACTTTATGAAAACAAAACACCCACTGTGGTAACATGTCTCAGGCATAACATTACGGAATATCCACCAGGCTCCCAGTGATTGTAGCACTACCAAGTATTACTTTGTTTCATTGATCCGTAAAACTGCAGTTAGGTAAAACAGTGCTCGTTTTAATAGTACTGTGCAAGGTACTTCCCTTACACAAATACTGTTGATTTGTCTTCTTCCCCGCAGTGATTTTTGGTATCTTTTATTGAACAACAACTGTGTAGGAATCAATTAATCATGTGAATAAGGGGAAACACCACCAAAAATTTGATACACAGCTGTCTGGAGTAAAGCTCCATGAATCCACTGTGTATCCTCCAAACATAGTTTCATCTTCATGTCTCTCAAATAAAAGGTGTCAAAATTGGAACTGAATACACATAAATTGCTGTCAGTTATTCTTATAAATAAATGACGAAAATGTTGAGTCATCGTGCAGAGGCTCCAGCTCTTGCTGGTGTTAGCATTAGTGTGGTTAGACCCGGCAGCGAAGATCCAAGACAGCATACATTCATTCCCCGTGGAAAACTGCACAGTGGGGAAGGAGAAAAAACATTTCCGCGTTATGCGACTCAGTGCACAGGCGTACGGGGGCCACCGTGCACGTGGGTGATGTCACATGTCACAGATTTTAAAACTTGTTTTGAGCATTTTGGTCTTAAATGGTTCAAATCTCAGTCCGTCCTGAATGGGTGTCCTAAAAGGAGTTAAATATGTCAACAAATAACATATTAATGAAACAGGAAAACCCTGTTTAAAGTTGTCTTATACTGTACGTCATTTCATATAAGCTCCAAAAGTCATTCCCACACAGCCCCATCACAGTCAGCTGAAGTTGCTTTCTCTTGTATAGTACATGGAAACACCGCAGACTATAGTAATCAGCCCATTTTTGACACAGAAGGATTCATGTTTGAAGTTTATTTTACTTTACTATAGTAGCAAAATGTAGAGAAAGATGAGTTCTTTCAAATGACCTAGCTTTCATTCACCAATAAGCTATCGCACATAGTGTTATGAGTGGTCAGAATCAGAATGTGTTTATTGTCATTGTGTGTGTGTGTGTGTGTGGGGGGGGTATACAACAGGAAAGAGAGTTAAAACAAAAAGCACAGTTTCCAGAATTAGGCTCCATAGGAAGCAAAATTAAGTTGCATGTTCTTAAGTTGTGAAACAATTTCAGAGAGCATGAGACACAACTTTCATACATGGATTTGCCTCCACAGAGTCCAGACTTTAACTACACTGAGAATCTGAAATGTGCTGGAGACTTTATGCACCATTTCAATTATTCATCAGAACTTGGTGGAAAAGGTGATGAATCTCTGACAGATATACAGTAAATATTATCATGATGCCGTGGTAATCACTGGAATATTGGGTAATGCACTGATACCTTTGCTGTGTTTACTTTATAAATTGAAGGAACTATAAATGGAATCATTATGGGATGATTTCAGATTTGGGGTGGGTTTCATTGTACACAGCTCAATACAACACACACAGGAAATCTCATGCAAATTACATACTGCTTCATACCACAAAACCTGTTAAACCCACACGACATGGACTATGTACCTTATATAAATACATGAGCAATATACAGAGTCATCATACAAGTTGAGATAACTTCAAAAATCAGTACATCTTCATTTTTCAGTAATTTATTGAAGCAGAACACGTATTAGAGGGCACAGATTTTGTTTGTTGGAGTGCAAATGTAACAAACAAATGTACTGTAGTACATACACAAGATGTGAAGCTTGAGAGTCAGTACAAAAGGTCAAACAAATCCCAGGGGTCGTTAGTAGACTTTCACATGCTAATCAGTTTTATTCTTAAGGCTCGAGTGGCCACATTCATTCAACCATTTATTTATTTATTTATTCTCCCTCTCTCATGTTTGATTTTCAAAGAAAACAGTCATTTTAAATTTGAGGATAAAGAATATTGGGTTTATGTAATATTCTTTAAATGTGCTTCTGCATGATTCCGCAACCTGAGAGTGTGTGATATGTGGAAAGTGGATAAGTAGCAGACAGTAACGTGGTCGTTTTGTCAATAGACAGGGAATCATTAAAGTTTTACAGCCACATTTTAATCCTCTGAAACTGGACGCCCCCCCCCCGCCCCCACTTCCTCAGCACATACACACCAACTCAGCGCTCTTCGTTCCCCATCCTTCTCTTCATCCCTCACCTCCCTCCATTTGATTTTGTCTGGGGTCAGCAAAGCTTCCTTTGCTCTCTTCCTCATGGATGCATTCCAGGCTGAGTTTCCACATATGCGAGGTGGTGGGGAAAGTTGCTGACGCTGGTGTAACAATGTGGAGCCCTGTAGAGCACATCTGTGATTTCAGCCCTCACTGAGACCATGTAGTGCAGCAGAAATTAACCTACTCTTGTACACATTGGTGGAAAGCTAGAATAAGAAGCACATTTTTCAAAACTACCACCGAGTATTTCTTTTATTTTTATCGATCTTTATAACTGCACTTATGTAAAACTGCACTCGTTTTTAATAGTCCTGCACAAGGTGCTTCCCCCACACTAATACTGCTGATTTGCCTTTTTCCCTCGTAGCGATTTTTTTGGTGGCTGTTATTGATATTCTAACACTTTAGGAATCAATTAATCACATTAAATAGGGAGAATAGCACCAAATGTTCGATACACAGATACCTGGACTAAAGTGCCTTTGGTGAACATCAATCTGTGATTCCCGTTCCAACAAAATAATTCTCTATATTGGAAATGATCAACAGCCCCTTCAATAACTGTTCCAAATGAAAAAAATAAGACCTTAAAAGATGAACTCAACATAAAAATAAAAACAGTGGCTATTAAATTATCCCTGACCTGAATTACACTGAAAACAATAAACCAGGCCAAGTGTAAAGAATATTTAACATCACATTTTCGTTCCTCTTTAATTAATTGTCCTGCTTATTTTGTTCATTTTCCTCATTTTCTTGCACATTTGGTTCACTTGTCTTCTTACGTCATTATTTTTTTCCTGATGATGTTACTTTTCTTTAGCACTTTGTTGTTTCTTGCGTATTTTGTTTATTTGTTTCTCATATCATTGACTACTTTTTAGTTTCTTATTTGTTTTGTTCATTTTCTTGCATAGTCTCCTGATCAAAATTTTAAGACCAGTTATAAAAATTGCAAGAATGTACATTTTGCACTGTTGGATCTTAAGAAGGTTCTAAGTTGTTCTTCAAAATGCAAGAAGAAGAAATGGGAGTGAGAAAAGAAAAATTTCAAGTAAACAATTTACAGTGGTCCCTCGCTATATTGGGGTTCACCTTTTGCAGCCTCGCTGTTTTGGATTTTTTTTTTAGTGTAATTTTCTTTTCTTTTTTTTTTTTAAACACAGCGTATGACTCCAACAAAAACCCACAATGTCGACGAAGCGTCTGCACCGACTAAGGCACCTGCGTCACAGCCAACAGGCAGAGGAAGATGCTAACCATCACACAAAAAGTTGAACTTCTGAACATGCTAAAGGAAAGTAGAAGTTACACGGCTGTAGGCGCCGTTATGGAATAAATGAATCTTCGGTTCGTTACATAAAGAAGGAGGGAAATAACATAAGGACGACAGCAGCAATAAGTTTTAACAAGGATGCAAAAAGAGTTGTAACTGTCCGTAAAAAGACCCTCATAAGGATGGAGTCTGCTTTGGCTTTGTGGATCAGTGACTGCAGGAAAAATAACATTACACTGGAAACCAACATCATCCGCACAGAAGATAAAAAGCTTTATAAAACCTTTGCTGACAGCGATGACATTCATGACAACGAGGAGCCCAGGCCATCGACGAGTGCTTTTCATGCAGAACCAAACCCATTTAATGCCAGCAAGGGCTGGTTTGACAAGTTTCAGAAAGACTTTGGACTTGAGGCCACCTGTGCGGATACCGCTGGGGCAGAGGGATACATGAACACATTTAAAGTGATCGTCAAGGAAGGGGGATATAAACCTGAACAACAAAAAAAATCTATGAAGGTTTGAATTTTGAGAGTGTTTAAATAAGAGTGAAATGTGAGAAAATTTTAATGCCCGTGTCAGAATAGCGTGTAAAGTGTGTGTGAGGGGTTTTACAGCCTTAAAACAAATACGATGGTGCCCCGGCTAACAAATTTAATCCGTTCCGGCGTCACGTTCATTAGGCGAATCATTCATTAGCCAGAGCGAGTTTTTCCGTAGGAATCTACTTTGCAGATTTCGCCTGTTGCAGGTTATTTTTAGAATGTAACCCCCGCGATAAACGAGGGACCACTGTATTACAAACAACCATTAAACTGAAACAGGCTGTTCATCAGCTGATCAAAAGTTTAAGACCACAGCCTTTAAAAGCCCAAATCTTTGCAAAAATGTGGATTCGGTGTCATTTTTGTCAGGTGTCCAAGATGTCATGACCTCCTGATGGCAAAAGCAAAAAAAAAAACTCTTTGAACACGGTCGGATTGTTGAGCTGCATCAAGGCGTCTCACAGCGTTTCATTGCTGCTGAGGTTGGACGCAGTAAGACATTTTAAACTTCCTGAGGATTGTGGGAAGTTTGGAGTTTGCACGAGACCAAACATGGGACATTGAAAGGTGGAAGAAAGTTTTATTCTCTGATGAGAAAAAAAAATTAACCTTGATGGTCCTGATGGCTTCCAACGTTACCAGCCTGACAAGGACATCCCACCTGAGATGTTTTCTACACGGTACTGCAGCTCACAATGTCCACCTGACAAACTTCTTCAGAGAAATGACATCACTCTTTTCAACCATCCTGCGTGTTCCCCTGATCTAAATTTGGGGTTGATGGCAAGGGAAGTTTATAAAAATGGACACCAGTTCCAGACAGTGGTTCCCTCCGTGAAGCATCTTCACCACGAGGAACAACATTCCCACCAGCCTCCTGGAAACACTAGCATTAAGCATGCCGAAACAAAGTTTTGAGGTGATTAACAAGAATAAAACAGCTACTCATTACTGAGTCATTTTTTGAAAATTTGAATTCTATTTTAGGGTTTTTTTTTTTGTTTTTTTTTTTTTTAGATGTGATCTTAAACTTTGATCAGGTGATGAACAGCCTATTTCAGTTTAATGGCTGTTTGCAATAAATTGCTTACTCAATTTTTTCTCATCTCACTCCCATTTCTTCTTTTTGCATTTTGAAGAACTACATAGAACCTTCTTAAGATCCAACAGTGCAAAATGTACATTCTTACAATTTTTCAACTGGTCTTAAAATTTTGACAATGAGTCTATTTTGTTCATTTTAATGTGTTTTGCTTGCTTGTTACAGTATATTCTATTTTTTATTATTTTGCTAAAGTTCTTGGCTTAGTATGTCATCCTTTTGAGATAAACTCATATTTCAGCTTTGCATCTTGCAAAAGTTAGGACAGAAAATCATTTGCCACCTTGTCATTTTACCGCTTCTATTCACAACACACTACACACAACATTCACAACAAGATGTACTTGATAAATGATTGTAGGATTTTTTTCCATTCTTCATGCACACAAGCATTAAGGTACAGTACAGGATGCGTGTGCTTTTTCAAGTAGCTCCGTATTCTCTCTATTCTCCATGTAGTCTTCAGTCAGGCCTTTGCACAAAGCGGAGTTGCATCGTCTCGTTGAAATCGTTGAAAAACCGTAATCTTGAAGTCATCATGTGACTCTAAAATCTTGCTGTACTTTTCAGGGTTAATGGTGCAGCACAAAAGAGTAAATGATATTCCCCAGGCTTTTTCCATCCTTCTGGATGGTTAATTTCTTTTTTTTTTCAAAACCTAGGATAGTAATTGGTCTGACCAGAATACATAAACTGAAGTTGACCAGACCACACGTGAACTATGCTGTGTTCATACTGTACACTGCTTTACTGCATTTAATTTACATTTTCCATACAGCCTTGCATTTAAAATTATTCATGAAGGTCTGTGCATTTCAGAATGCATTGGGTTCTTGGATCATCCTGAATCATTACTATGCAAACTGCTGGCTTGCTTTCGCTATAATAACAATAATAATAATAATAATAACAATAATAATAATAGTATACATACTGTATTACATGCAACTGCTACCCACTGTGGATGAAGAGTGGACTCATAAGAATAGAGTTCATGAGCAAAGGGCCCCAACTGTGCCCCCTGCTTCACTAATGGATGATAATGCTCTGTTTGTTACTGTGTGACACCATGATTCATTGTTAATGAAATATATTAATTAGTGGATCCTGAATAAAATATGGCTTTTTAATTAAAACATTCAAATGAAACATAAAGCATTACTTATATCCACAATGAATGCTTCCATGTCTGCAAGTGAAAAGCACACTGCACCATCTGTGTTCCTCCCAACAGCAGCTGCAAGACCACACATATTCAGATCAATAAGACAAATAGGGATGTTCTGAAAACAAAGCGTGTGCCGCCCAAGAACTCCATGAACCTATTTATAACTGAGGCTTTGTCCATCAGAATAATGATCCTACAGCAAGGCTGAGACATCTCCCCAGGCCGGGATCCATATTCCTGTTAGGGCTGCCACCACTGCAGCCAAACACATGCTAGGAGCAAGAAAATAACCCCCGGCAGTGGCCTCTGTCATGTCTTACACATTATTCAAACATGCAGCGAGGGCTTCATCAATCTTCTGATGGATGTAGAGAGTGCTTGTTTGCTTAAAACTCCCGAAAACCTTGACCTTATTAAACCTGATAAAAGTCTTTAATTTGTGGGAAACGGAACATACCGTCCAGTTGGGACAGCGATTTGGTTATTGTGGAAATAAATATCAAATATCTAATTCATCCAGGCTAAGTAAAGTAAAAAGGAAATACATTTTAGAGGAATGGCTCAATGCAAATGTTTCATTTATGTGCAGAGTAATGTGGTTTTCAGGGAAGGCAAGGCACTTAAATATTAGCAAATTCAATAGATGGTCTCATCCACTGTGGTTCCTATGAGGAACCAAACACAGAAAATCGAATTACATACTGTAGGTTTTTGTCTTTATTTCCATAATGTGGGCCTTTAATGGAATTACTTCACTAAGAGCAGGATTTTCATTTATCATTTGAAATTCAGATGGGTGCATTGTGGGAAACTTGCTGACAAAATTGAAACACATAAAAGTGAAACACAAGGCTGTTTCAGCCCATTTAATTAGAGACAGCAGAGAAGAACAGAAAGAAAAAAAGACATGCAGACAGTGCTTACAGAGGAATATTAATAATCACTGTTTTTTTAAACAACGGCAGAGAAAATTAAGACTAAATACTCTGCTTGATCTCTATTATGTCACCATCATTCATGTTGTGGTGAACACATGCAGTCGGACAAAGCTATTGGATTTATAATGCATCAGGCTAATTTACTAGCACAGTCTAATCATTAAAGCCAAGGCCAAAGCTTTGACATATTGATCATCAAAGGATAACTCAGAGTTAATGTGGCTGTTTTCTTCCCCCAAGTTTTGTGTGTACAGTATATGCACACTTTAGCAGATTTAAGTTCAGAGTGACATTAATTTTCTATTATAGCTTTTTTTCTAAACACAGCCCTGAATAAGAAATCGTTACAATGGCTCAAAATGCTATTTTAAAAATAATGCAGTCACAATGAGTTCCTTGACTTGTTTTTCATCATAGACAGCATGAACACAAGATATTTTAGGTTTTTGTCCAGGCAACTTATTTTGTCAATATGCATCCTTTACTGCCATTCAGGCTGTAAGAGCTGAAGACAAAAATGGAACAGCCGGCAAAAAGTGAGTGAAAACAATTCTATAGAAGTAATTGCAACGATGATTTGTCTCAAAAGCAGCATGCAGAAAAGGTTATCGCTAAGATGGGTCAAGCAACTTCAGTGTATTAACAAGTGCAGAAGAAAATTGGTATGTTTAAAAAAATCTGAGATAGATTGTATATTTTACCGTGCAAAAATTTTGCCACAGGTACTTGACTGTGCAATATAGACACCTGATTTTTCATGTGCAGATAATTTAACCTAGAACAGCTATTTGACAAGTGGTTGGTAATGATATGTAGATAAGTTGCATTACATTAGTTGAGGAAACATGGGTCACAGAAGAATAGACTGAAAATGAAGTACACAAGAAAAGCAAAGCGTGGAGCAGGAAATTAACTCCAGCCTTCTGTGTGGAAGTCAGGGGTTTTGTTGCATTGCTGCAACCACCCCATCCACCTCCTCTTAGGGATTTGTACCACTTAACCATTGCAATCTCCAATGGCCTGCACGGCGTGTGAACTGCATAAGAAAAACAAGAAGCTGTGAAACAGTTTTGAACGAGACTGTGACGTTGACCTTTGTCCTTGACGGTTACAACATACTTGCAAACAGCAGAGTCAATAACCATTTATTTATACATGACATTTCCAACACGACTACATAGCTAGAAATGTATGTAGGCGAAGTGCATTGACTTCAGATCCTGCCAGTCTTCAAGGTCATCTGATGAGTGAGAGATATTCTGGTGTCTAATCTAGCACATATTCAAATTTTGTGCATCTTACTGTAATAGTTTTGGTAACACAGGTAAAATATTTTTTGTAGTTAATTAATATGCACCCCCTACGCTGACTACCCCTGTGCCACGTTTTGCTTAGCCTGGGTCTATGGACTTTGGAGAAACAGACCCGAATGTTTCGACAAACAAACTGAACTCAAAAAGTTGTGCTTTAATCATCCACAATAAAATAAAAAGGCAAAAATCAATTTTAAAGACTACAGTATCTTCATTTTGTTTCACCAGTGTTGGACACATTACCGTATTTTTCGGATTACAAGTTGCGGTTTTTTGCATAGTCTGGCTAAAGGAGCGACAAATACATCGGAGCGACTTGTATATTAAAGAATTTCGAGTATAGGGTGTTTGTCACACTGAGCCGCTGGACGTTGCTCTAGGCTTGTGTACCTTCATCCGCCGCATCTGTATTACTGACAATTTAAAATGTAGACATTACCGATAACAATCGTACCTGCCGTCAGCTTAACACCGGACGTGCCGTCACTTACGCGGTGAGCCGGGGAGGCGAGCCGCGAGCTCTCGCTTCTGGTGTCAAGTGCGCCCTTCCCCGAACACATGTGACGTGTCATCCATAATACAGGTTTTTTCCTTCTTCATTATGCATTTTTTGCTCATGCAACTAGGATATAACCTGGAAAATATGGTACTTTAAAAAAAAGTAATTTGTTATAGTTGCATCTTCTAAAAAGTAACTAGTAACTACAGCATGCAAGTAATTAATTTCCAGTCTGTTCAGTCTGCTTGAGCGACGTGGCGCCGTCTCCTTCGTTCGAGGAGTTCACATTAGCTGGGTTTGTTCTGCTCGACACTAGTTAGTCGAAGCGCGTGATGATGATGAGGTGCTTCATGTTATTTGAACTGCTTACAATATGGAGAAACATTTTGATCTTGGACGTCATGTACATTTCACATGTGTAGGAAAAATAACATCAGCACTTCCAGGTGATAAACGTTACCTTTGAATGCTCTGGGCTCGCCATGGCTGCATGTGTCTTTCTGGGATTTGTTGTAGCGACTCTGCATGTGTTTGTGCGTGAACGTCTGCTCAACTCTGCCTCTGATTGGCTTACCATGAAATTTTACGCTTTCTTAGCCAATCATCATAACTTATGCAGTTGTCTCGCCCCCTCCTCCCAAATCACCAAGGGGGAAAAAAAAAATCATAAACTTTGCAGCTCGTGTGGCTGAGACCCTGGTCTGATGAAAACAGCTTTAATGAGCTTTATCACAGTAACGCGCTACATTTTATGGTCAGTAACGGTAACAGCATTGTAACGATGGAAACAGTAATTGGTTCGATTACCTGTTGCTGAAAGAAATAACTATTTATTTTAATACCGTTATTCCCATCACTGCATTTCACATCCTGCTCCAACTAATTCTTCTTTGGCCTAGTAATATTCTCCAGAAAAGAAAGTGAAAAGAAACACCCAGCAAATGATCACTCCGTAACCATTTAAATTATGCCATTGGACACAAAATAATGCAAGGCCTTTAAATTACACACTGATGCAATTAACACAACATGAAAACTCATTCTGTGCCTGAAAAGAGGTACAGATGCAGCACACACACACACACACACACACAAGCTGAAGCACTTCACACACTCAGCCAATCAGCGGACGCTCACTTCAGTTCTGCTCTGCCACCTCACACACCAAGTCAGGGCACATTCTGCCGTCAATTCATACCTTCACCCTCCAGAACAGTATTTAGCGAAAGTGTGCCATTCAAACCCAGCAGAATACAATTAAAATTTCACTGTGAAAGTAAATTCTCTGCTTTCTTAAATACTGTATGTATGTGTTAAGAGCTGTTTTGCTCTTTTTTATTCACTGGCTTTGGACAAAGTTAGCGTGGGATTCATCAGATTTCTTCTAAAAAGCAATCAAACTGCAATTATCACAGCTCCATGTCATGCTATTGACATCAGGAGGTGTTCCCCTTTCTCTCTTTTATCTTGGCAAATTACAGACTGATTTTTTTCCACAAGTTTTGCCAACTCAATCAAAATGTCACTTAGAATAAACGTGCCTGAATGAATTCAAAGCCATGAAAGGAATCAGGATGATCAGGTGGTCCCTTGCCTTGTAGTTTCGATGTCCAGCCAGCACCATTGTACGGTTTTATCAGGCTAGCCGCCTTTAGCTTAGCTTTTAGCTTAGCTTTTAGCTTAGCTTTTAGCTTAGCTTTTAGCTCCTTTGGCTCCTTTAGCTGATAACTCCCACCGTAGGGGTGTGCTTGACTGGCGAAACAGTGTCTCACTCCG
>JAQQAE010003011.1:0-21049 GCA_029823295.1 Pseudamia nigra | reverse complement strand
GGGTCCCCCCAGAGGAGCTGGATGATGTAGCCAGGGAGAGGGAAGTCTGGGATTCCCTGCTCAAGCTGCTGCCCCCGCGACCCGACCCCACAGATAAGCAGTAGAAGATGGATGGATGGAATCTGGCAGACATTTCGATGTCCCAAGTTTCAGCTCGGTCTGATGCTGATGTAAATTGGAGGTTTTGTGTTTCAATATGTTCCCAGAGAAATAGGAGGTTTTTGACAGGTGACTTTTCTGTCACAACAAAGGGCAGAATTATCTTGCAGACAGACTGAATATGTGATGCCATCCTTGTTCTCATCATCCAAAGTGAAATATGCAAATCAGAAAATTCTGCAGATAGGAAGTTTTGCTGTTTAGACATCGATATGAAGATGTAAACAAAAAACACAGACATCAAACAAACAAGAGCACAACCAGAAAAGCACACTGATAAACTGTTTAAGTAAATAAAAACTCATCAGCATGTAACCTGGAAGCAAATAATTTATGTTCCCCATTTGCAAATAAAATGTTTTATTCCTCATTGGCACAGTTTTGAAGCTATTTTTGAGAAGGACAAGGACAACTGTGTGTAGTATATATGTACAGACTAGCATTGCCTAGGTATGAAAATAGACATCTGTTAGCTTAACACTTCATATAATATTAACTAATATTTTATCTAGGAAATCCCATATAGGACTTACTGTATGTGCAAGTTTGGAATGTACAGTACTGCAACAAACCACATCAACATTTACAATGGAATGAAGTTTTGAGAGCAAGTAGTGATGGTCATTATTACAGCTACATAAAAAGGGTCATGGAGAATCTCAACTGGTGATCATCATATTATGTTAAAGTGCCTGTGACATGCTTTTCAGTATGTTACGACTTATCTACCATATTGCAATGGTAAATTCTTTCTTAAACATGCCAGAAAACGCAAAAAACAAAGTCTCCCTATCTCCTAGAAGTCTCAAGATGAGGTCAGCTGTATATGTCAAAAGGTTGGCTCTGCGAGCACCAGTTGTGTGTGTCACTTGGCTCCCGGAACCAAGGCGGCAATAATTTCTGTAGATTCAGAAACAGCAACTGCCAACTGGTAGTTGGAGCGGGCCAGCCCCACTCGGTGCTGAAACATGTACACTCGGCCACCGAAGTGAAGCACCATCGCTAGTGATAGTAATAGTAACATTTGTGCACTGTTAATGTGTTTCTATCTAAATGCCACTGTGTTCCTTTGCCTCTCTCTCTCTGCTGCTCCGCCTCTGTGTGCTCTGCTCAAGTTGAATACTTTAAAAATAAACTTGATTACTGTACTGCCATTTTTACCAATTGTTATTATAACTGACTAGTGCATATTGTTCTATATATATATGTCCTTTTTTTAACCAGGTAAAAGTCTCATTGAGATGAAAAATCTCTTTTACAAGAGAGACCTGATAGCTGCCCGACAACACATAAAAGTTGCATTACAAATACAGACAATACTGAAAACAACCATCACACATAAAACAGACCACAAAATTCAAAACTCAATTACAATGATCACATCCACCGAGAGAACGCTTTTCTCTATCTCTTAAAATTGACTTCAATTCACTCAGAGTAATCAGTCTCTGAGCGGGTGCCAGTACCAAGTAGGCTAATCAGCTGCACCAATGTAGTGCATCTTATGTTTTTATTCTTTTTATTTTTTGCCAGGCAGGCCGCTTAGGGCCCAGGCACCAGGGTTTGTCCAGTCTGGGCCTGGCAAATGCCATAAATGAAATATACACTGTATCAATACAAAAAGTAGTGAAATAAAGTTAGGCAGTCCTGGCAGAGTTATAAAAAGGTATAACACATCCATGGCTGCAAAAAGGAATTCATCAGCTATGATTGTCTGAGGTTTATGATTTTACTGACAAAGTACCACAAAAACAACGCGATGATTGAAGAGCTAAAAGTGTGGAAATGAAGAAAACCTGTTTTGAGCTAAAACAATGCTGACTAAGCTAACTGTGCATGTGTGCATATATTTTATAATGCATGCATTGTATGGATGATGTTTACCATATTTGTGAGACAGTTTTATTTTCTGTATGTTATTGTATGGCCAGTAATGTCAAATGTACTTAGTAATCAGTCCTGGAGATTATCTTGTTTTAATTACTTTCTCCACACAATGAGGATGCTAACATATGGATCTGTATTTACACAGGTCTCATATGATGCCTTTGCAGCCAGTCATGCTTGTTGCAATGTGACTCATGAGCACAGCTGTTGTTGACTGAAACATAAATCAAATTTTCTTCAGAAATGTATACATTTTGTGGCCAGTCCATATGCATGCTGTTTCATGCATTATCTATAACATTTTCAATCAGCTCAGCCTTTTGTTGTAATAATAATAATAATAAGTATATATAGTAATAAGGTACCTAGCACGATGCAGATTATTCTAATCATTGACAGAGACACTACGAAATACTTCACTGGTAAGGGTGAAAGATACATTTTATTTTGAAAACAATTGATTACTACAATCTGGCAGACATTTCGATGGGTCTAGATGTCCCAAGTTTCAGCTCAGTCTGATGCTGATGCAAATTGGAGGTTTTGTGCTTCAACACGTTCCCAGAGAAATAGGAGGTTTTTGACAGGTGACTTTTCTGTCACAACGAAGGGCAGAATTATCTTGCAGCCAGACTGAATATGTGACGCCACCCTTGTTCTCATCATCCAAAGTGAAATATGTAAATCAGAAAATTCTGCAGATAGAAGGTTTTGCCGTTTGGACATCGATATGAAGATGTAAACAAAAAACACAGACATCAAGCAAAGAAGAGCACAACCAGAAAAGCACCCTGACAAACTGTTTAAGTAAATAAAACCTCACCAGCATATAACCTAAAGGTAGAAGCAAATAACTTATGTTCACCATTTGCAAATAGAATGGATTTATTCCTCATTGGCACAGTTTTGAAGCTATTTCTGAGAAGGACAAGGACAACTGTGTATAGTATACAGTATATTTATAGACTAGTATTGCCTAACAGCCTAGGTATAAAAGTAGACACCTGTCAGCTTAACTCAGCATATAATATTAACTGATATTTTATCCGGGTTATACCAGGAAATCCCATATAGGAATGTACAGTACTGCAACAAACCACATCAACATTTAACAATGGAATGAAGTTTTGAAGTGCTCAAAAGTAATTCCCCTGAAAATATATAGGGTCTGATATTTTTTCTTAACTGACATTTTCAGAGAGACTCAAGAAATGTTTGTTTCAGCCTTGTGTGCTTTACTCTTTGTTTAAGTTGCTTTTTGGTTGACTTAATGCAAACAAGGAACAAGGAGCAGTTGTTCTGCTATCTGATTCTCTGCTACTGAGCTCAAGGTTCCTAAAAAGTTGTTGACACAATCACATGTACAAGTTTTAACAAGTCACAGCTCCCTATCAAAGCATCTCTTCCATCATTGTCTCCATCTCTGTACTGTTACTGTACATGTTGGTTAAATAGATGCAAAGGTCCTGATGCACCTTTATGATTGTACAACTGACCCAAATGTTCTATGGTTCATCTAACTACATATCAAAACTGAAAGCCACAAGTGTAACTGAGAGCTCTGAGACCGTTGCTCGTAAGTGGGTGGGTTCAGACATAGACAAACATTACTTAGCATGAGCACAAATATTATGTTACTGCTTCCTTCTCCAGCGTCTCCATGCCTTCACTTACAGTACTACAGTCACACGTCACATAAATGTTCTTTAAAACAACACAGTAAAAAATGGAAGTGTAACTCAGAGCAGGTACTTCTACAAACCAGTTTCCAAAAAAGTTGAGTCATGGTGTTAAATGTAAATAAAACCAAATGGGATGATTTGCAAAACATTAAAATCCCATCTTTAATCAAAAATAGCACAAAGACAACATATCAAATGTTTACAATGAGAAATGTAATTGGTTCTTCACATCCATTTTAAATTTGATGTCAACAACATGTCTCAAAATAGTTGGGCCAGGGTCATGTTTACTTCTGTGCTGCAACATCTTCTTCGTCTGTGAACTGAAAAGACTATTTTTGGTCATTTTGAAAGTGAAACATAATCCAACTTGTCCTTGGAATGATTTAAACTGCTCAAGAGTTCAAGATTTTTTTGTGCATTTGCATTTGTACATTTAGATTTCATAACGTGATAGAAATTTCAAAATCAGTGGGTGACAAATCCAGACTGCAGGCAGGCCAGTTTAGCACCCAATTCGATTCAATTCCGTTCAGTTAATTTGTATAACACCATTCATAATCCAAGATTATCTTTAGGTGTTTTACAATTCAGGGCCAAAACCTCAAGACTATACAGAGAGCAAACCCACCAGAACCACAGACAGCAAGCCAAAGCTGACGGTGGGGGGCAGAACCCCACAGCCACACAACCAGACTCTACTACTTTGTAGCCATGCTCTAAGAATACATGCAGAATATGTTTGACACTGATTTGCTGAAATGAACAAGGCCTTCCCTGAAAAAGACATTGTCTACTTGCCAACATATGTTTTTCTAAAACCTGCAGATGTTGTTCAGCATTAATGTTACCATAATAATTACACAGTTTAGCCATGCTGCGTATGTGCACTAATGTCCTCATACCACCACAGATGTCCTCATACCACACAGAAGTGCACAACTTGCATTTGTGGGTGAGAGTATGTTCACTGACAGTGGTTTTTAGAAGTGTTCCTGAGCCCATGCAATAATGTCCACTACAGAATCTGTTTGTACTGCAGTGCCATCTGAGGGCCCTAAGATCACACTGATCCAATATTGGTTTTTGACCATGTCCCTGTGTGCAGAGATTTCTTCAGAGCCACGTCAGAATCTTTGGAATAATACTAAGAACTGTATGATATGATATGACACCCCCAAATTGTTTGCAATTTTACAGTGAAAAACCTTATTTTTAAATTGCCGTATTTGTCAGTGGCATCTTTCACAGAATGCTCAGGAAGCTTCTCTGGGAAGTTCTTTTGATACCTAATTATGCTACTAACCTGTTGAACAAATCAATTGTGAGATGCAGGGTTTTAAACATTTTATAACTTTTCCACATCATTCTTTTGCCTTGACTTCTTTTTTTAAAAAAGTGATATTAGTATCAAACTTAAAACCAGTATGTAATTTTCAAGAAACAATGCAATTTCTCACTTTCCACATGAGATATTGTGCGTATAGTCTTTTATTTTCAATTAAATATTGGATTTCAGTGTATTTGCAAGCCATCCCATTTACAATATACACAGTGGCTCAACTTTTTGGGAAACTAGGTGGTATAACTACAGAGACAAGACACAATATTCAAGGAAAATGTCATTTTTGTTGGTGGAAATGCTGCTCTACAGATATATAATTAAATTATGTTTTTATATGCATTAACCATGTGGAGACTGACAACTACTTTGTACTGTATATTGTGAGACAAAAAGGAATACGCCTTTTCCTTTTTGATCAATGAAGCATTGACATTTGTTCTACACTTCTCCGCATTATGTATTTTATTGCATTTTAAATGTATTATCCGACTGCATTTCTCATTGCTTCCAGAAACACACATGGTCGCAGGGCTGCAGCATATTTGACAATAAACGGCACATGTTGATCAGACAAAAATAATTTTCAGTTATCTGAAAAGACATTTATGTGAATGGAAAAATCAATGTGTGATAATTGATGGGTCTTTTACAGGAGTTAATGCTTCGAGGAAGTTAAATTAGAGATTTGGTTTCAGTGTGTAAGCCATTTGAGCCTTTGAGAGTGGTCTGTGGCGTTGTGCTATGAGAAATAATTCTGGACGATATTACATGACACAAGGAATCTATTCCAGTTTGTGTTTAATTGATGAATTTTTACAACATGCATGTTTGTTTTTCCAGTGATGAATCCATAACAAAATGATTTTGAGCTCAAGTCTGCATGTGGAAACATAAACCACTGTTCAGTTTGCGTTCTGCTCATCAGGAATAAAAGTGCACTGAACCAAGCTTAAAGGCTATGACACTCTTCCTGCCATGTCAAACATTCCTTCATTGCATCATTATCAGAGAACACCGCATTAAATCATGTGTTAACACTTTGTTTGTTTGTCATATTGAACACTTAAACTGAACTAGTTAAAGCAGCTCCAGTAACAATAAATACAGATGAGTACCAAAAGAGGCATGTCTGTGATGTTAAGTATTTTCCAGGTGTAGTATTAACTCCTATTTATGTTTCAGGTTCATTACCTGTTTCATAAGCTTCCAGTGTCAGGTTTTGTGACATTTTATGGCCTCAGTAGAATTTGTTATTGCTACTTGTTCAACAAGTGTGAAGAAAATGTCAATCACAGGGCTGTGTTTTGGGTTTTTCAGCATTCTCTGTGTGTTGCATCTCAGGTGTCTCTGCAATATGCAAACACATGAGGACGGAATGCTCATAATGCAAAATATATATTGTGTCGAAATATAAAAATGGTGTTAGATTTACAAAATCACTGGTTAAAAAATACTGTTTAAAACATTTATATGCAATCTTCTTTTTTTTTCTCGCCATAAAGCTGTTTACAATCATCGAATTGAGTCAGAGTCATCCAAATGGTGAAACATGGGTCTCTTGGGTGCAACTTATTTGATGTGAAGGCTGTAATAGATTAAAGTGCCATTAACAGAGAGCAGTCACCATAGTGTGGAGGTTTGACAGCCGGTGGAAATCAGGCCAACTATTGGATTAACTGGGAGTCCATGTGCAAAATACAGATACTGTACATTAAAGGGAAAAATATCTAGTAGCTTATTAAAGTGTTGGGATAGGGTGTATCGCCATCCTGGAAGACAGAACTCCACTAGGTTTAATTTGTGTGACAGAAAAATTCTCCGGAGAAAAGGGAAAAATAGGATTTTTTCCCCTATCGATATGTATTTCTCTTTTCAGTAAGTGGCAAAAATGAATCTAGTCATGCGATGAAAAAAGAAAGAAAAATAAAAACATGATCAAAGCGGTGGAATTGCAGGGGTAAATAAATTAAATTTAAAAAGACCTGCGCGCGTGTGCGTCTTTGACATGATCTGACTGCCTGAGCTCGGTTTTCTTGTCGGGAAGCAGACAACAGGTTCCAAACACCTCCCTCTGTCTAACGTGTGAGGAATAGGCTCCACCACTGGCTCCTATAAACATGTTGTTGACGCCACAGTCAGTCAGAGATAGGGTACCTGGCTGGCTCGCACCGTCCGCTCTGGCGCGCTCCAGGAAAGCAGCATGATTGCAGATAGGCGACGGCTGCTGCTGTTGCGAGCTAGACTAAGCATCTGTGCCTTTAAAGACTTGTAAGTGCGCCTCTGTCAGAGTCCTCAGTCAACTTCCCACAACTCCGACGCGCTCCGCGAGTAGTGTAGTGCGACTTTAACCATAAAGGCACTGGCGCACCTACACAGCTAGACCCATGGAATAATAACTATGGAATACCACTGGATACTACTGTTTGTGTTTTTACAGTTAACCTTTCATCCAGGTAAGACTGAACATTTGCACTTGATGCGCCAATTTACGCACCCAACTTGTTGCTATTCGCATGCTTTTCTGTGAGTGCGGTTATTCAGCTCCAAGCAGCCCAGTGTGATAAAGCTAATCCACATCATAGCACACCGAAGTGAACTTGCTCCACTTCGCATCAGCTGCATGATGCACGTCTTGGCACTTTTCTTTGTTCCGTAAGTGGTGTAGTCGGATGTAAAGCCTGATAAGTCGCTGAAACCTAATGAGGAAAGTGGATACTTGGGCTGAAGAACTGGATGCCAGGGGCGCAGCTTTAATAATTCATGTTTTATTCAGGCAACAGGACTACATTAAAGAAAAGTAATCAAACTGTGGAAAGTGGTGATGAATAGACACTTGAATGCAACTCAGAGGCACTTTCTGATCGGGTTATCGGTGCGTGACTGCGACCGGTTCGTGGCGTTTTTCCCCGAATTTCCTGTCATAATGGAACTAATGCAACTCCAGATTATTTGGAAATATGCAAACCAGCTCCAGATCCTGCATATTTGGTAATATCTCACGTTAGAATTAATATTGTCACGTGTGCGTTAACGATGCGCCGTTGAAGGAACATTTTCTCACAGCTGGGTTTGTTTTACTTTGCTCAGAGGATGGATTTTTGAAAACACACTGGAATCATTATGGTTTGGCATCATCTTCAGACTCTGGCTCCAGAGGTCAAGGTCTATAAACACCTAATTTACTCGTTACTCCCTTTTTTTTGTTTTTTTTTTTTTAAAGAGGCGTTTATTCGGATCATTTGCAAGTTTATAATAAACTTTGGACTTTATAGTCTGAGCTCTCTGATCCACACATTCCAACTATTTAGATCCAACCAGCGGATACCCACAGCGTGTTGCTGTTTCACTTCACGTCAGTGTGTCTGCGCAGCCCCACGCGGGATCAGGTGTGTTTTGTGGGCCTGATCTACAGCTCCGTATGTCATATAGACTGTATCATCATCTGTTGATGTTCATGTCACGTCAATATGTCAGCAGGAAATTTGAATGATGGCCACATCTCCAGGCCGTTGGACTGGGCCACCTGTCATGTGATGCAAAGGCACGCCTTTAAATTACCTCAAGCCGGTTACGCATAGATCTAATCAAGTTCAACTACTTGGGTTTAATATTTATTTATGTTAATGATTACACCTTTACAAGAAATCCACACTTACAAGTTTTTAATAGAGCAGATAACAAACACTTAATACTTTGTGTGGGCAATTTGCCATTATCTAAAAAATTGAAACATTTAAGTCTTCCTGAGGCAACACCCTTCCTCTACTCTGTCTCTATTCAAAGTAAACATACAGTATCTTTTTATTCAGTTGTGGCTAGTGGAAAATAGATTATTACAGGAAATTACTATTCTGATTTTTTTTTCTTTTCTTCTTTATTCACTGAGGGGTGTGAGGATGGAGGGAGCATCTTTGTCAGTAGCACCCTGTTTCACACTCCCACTGCAGTCACACCATAGAGGCTGTAAAGAAGAGCCACAGTCCTGCAGTGTTTCTCTACTGGAGTATCACAGTGATGCTCTGATTGAGATTTGTGGTGATGGTTTCAAGCAAAACAAAACTGATTATATATTTACTTACATTTACTTAATTCACCTGTTTTCACCACAGTCTTTAGTTGTCCAACTCCTATACAAAAGATGCCTTCCACAATGGCCAACTGATGGTAGATTTGTGTCTTTATACTGTGACTTCAAAGAAAGTCATTGTTAATTACCACATCAGTCATATTACTAGGCATTTTACTAAAACAAGCACAGATATGACCTTTTCTGACACTCACCATGATTTTTTAACAGCTTTCTTGTACATTGATTAAAGTTGGACTTGGAAGGGTTTATGGTAATACGCTGTCATATGTGGAAGAACGTGTGTGTAAGCTTTCAGGATAATTTACGTATCATGATTTAGGGCCAGATAGATAAAACTGTTGTTTTAAATGACTCATGCTTTTGCTTAACTTCTGACATATCATAACTTCAGCTTATGGTGATTTTTTTTTGATCTTTTGACAACTAGAGGAACAGTTTCATCACTTTATAGTAAAAACTTATATGTTCAGCTGAATACTCTGTCTACATCTTTTTTTTAATTGCTTTACCCCATTTTAGGCGACCCCAAGCCCAATATCACACCCATCAGCTCCAGCCTAGTCGTCGGCACCCACCTTGCTGTTGGTACATACATTGTTGTCGAGCTCAACAACCCCTTTGGCCTGCATTGCCAGGGTGAGAAGGTAATGCACTGGCGGAGGGAAGACCGTATTAAAGTCCGGGGAGAAAAACAGTCAGATGGGATGTCCACCCTGCACATCCTCAAGGCTCAGCCTGTGCACATGGGCCGCTACTTCTGCCTAGAGGAGGCCTCAGGGGAACAAGCTTCCATCTACATCTTTGTGAAAGGTAGATGGATGAATATGTGGGAAACTACATGCTTTTGATTATTTACTGTGTGAGAGAACAAGCATTTGCGTGGAAGAGGAAACAGACTTCAGAGCACAGCAGAGGAAATCTTTTGGCCTTTCTTGCTGCAGTGACAGGGAGCAGTGTGTGTGGGTGTGTTTCCAGTTAGAGGTGTTTGTAACTTTGCCCTGGACAGGTACAATAAATACTGTATCTATTTACTGAGTGTATGACTGAGTTTTACTGTATTTTCTCTCTTATGTGGCTCAAGATCCCCTTGGCTTGCTGCCATAACTGCAGGCTCATATCATGTGCTGATCATTCACTCCACAGTCCACTCAAGTACCTGAGAGGCATCAAGCAGTAACTGTAATATTTATTCAGCTTATGAACTTGTGGAGGAGGTAATCTTGATAGTAATACTTGATGCTTTTAATTCTGTTTATTTAATACATAATCTGCCTTGGTTGTGAAACTACAAATTTGAATAAATTTTTACAAATTTGCTCAAATGATACACCAGTCATCATTTGTATGATTTAAGCAGAGACAAGCTGGCCAATATATGGCCCAAGCACACAGTCAGTTAGAAAGAATCATGCAGTCTTAACACTTGCCAAACAAAAACGGCAGGGACATATTCAGCAGCTTTTTCATATTATCACCATGTCAAACATTTAAATGACTCTGTAGTGCTTTGCTTACATCTCTGACTTGCCGTTGTTGTATAACTGTGTTTTTTGGCAGATCCTGACAATCCTTTCAGAAAATCAATGGTGTCCAAAATTCTCACTCGTGAGGGAGACACTGTTTCATTTTCCTGCCTGGCAACTGATCCAAATCTGGAGAACTTGCACCTAGAGACATGTTCCAGTAAAGCCCTGGCCTCTGGTCTTCAGTTTACTGCCAGCCTGGAGCAAGGCATCATCATCCACAACACACAAAAAGCTTATGAAGGCTGCTATGTGTGTAAAGGAACACTCCGGAAGGAGAACGTCACATCACATGACTACGTTCTCATAGTGAAACCAGGTACAGCAGTGTGGATCCATGTACTTTACGTGCATGCAAATGCATGTGCGTGCTTGAAAAGCTTTTGCTGTGCAAATCTAAATCAGTAATCTCACACACAAAGGTGATTCCAGAGTAAATCAGATTTGTTTTTGATTATCTCCAGTCCCTGTTGCTGCTCCTGTGGTTGAGATGCAGGCACCAAAAAGAGTGATTCTTATCCGTGATGCGACTCTCTCCATCACCTGTAACACATCTAATGTCAATGGAGAAATCCAGCTAAAATGGCTCACCCCACCTGGCTCGGTTAGTGGATGATTCTACTAAACTGTTTGTGGTGGACTCACTAAAACACTGTAAGGTCTCAGATTAAATAAATTTGAGTTTCAGCCATTTCAGCTATGTTGAAAAAGGAACACAAAACAGTATTTTAAGATATTTAGCAATAGATTCCTTATTATTGTACTAGAGACACGGAGAGACATTTGCTCTCATGTAACTGCTATGAGTGCATGTTTTAATAGTAGAATTGAAGTGAAAGGGAGGTCAAAGTTCATGCTGTCTAATCTCCAGGATTTTGGCTGTGTGTGTAATTGTGAAGGATTTGCATATGTGTGTAGTGTGTACATATTGACATGGAGGTGGTTTGAGTGTCGATGTTTGGGTTAGTATGTGTGTGCTTGGCAAAGATAGACATGAAGACGGGGTTAATCTCTAGAGATCTCTGGGCGTTGACAGGGTGCCGTCTGGTATCCACAGCAACCAGCAAAGGTTGACAGTGCTTCACGTATCCTGATGGAGCCATTCACACATGTGCGCAGCGCCACATTGAAAATCAGCGCAGTCAGACCACAAGATACTGGGAGGTACCATTGTGAAGCCAAGAATGAAAAAGGGGACAGCATGCGGTCCTTCTGGCTTGATGTTTATGGTGAGTGCATGAAGAGATGAACCCTCAGAGGAAATAAAATGCCCATTTTTGTCTGTATCTACCATGACATTCTTCTTCTGCAGTAGTCATTTTAAAATAAAAGGTGCCAAATATCTGCCAAGGAGAAGGAGAATCAGTCGGGCACCTCGCCTTTCTTAATACAGTTACTTAAATAACTTAAATTAAATGTGGAATGAGTGAGTTTGTGTTGTCCTGCATCTTTCCATCTGTAAATGCATGTTTCATTTATCTATGTGACGTTATTTGTATTGCAACAAATTAAAAGTTAGTGTCACTTTTTGTTTTCAGAAAAAGGATTCATTAACATGTTGCCGCAAAACAACAGGACCATCCATGTCCGTTCCGGCGAGAGTTTGACCTTAAAGGTCGATATGGAGGCATACCCAAAGCCACACACCTTCTCCTGGAGCTTCATGGGTCACGAGTTGAGAAATACGACGGACCATGTTATTACCACACACACTCATGAGTACAGGTGCAACCACATACAAACTCAAATTTGCTTCAAGTGACCTTGTGATAACATGTGGGAAAAAATGTTCATTACACCCTTACCGTGACATTTAACACCTGGAGTTT
Organism: Pseudamia nigra; assembly: GCA_029823295.1. NCBI lineage: Eukaryota > Metazoa > Chordata > Actinopteri > Kurtiformes > Apogonidae > Pseudamia > Pseudamia nigra. Next base: position 8,534 of record JAQQAE010003011.1, on the reverse strand, counting down.
AAAGTTGGCTGCAGGTCAGGGCAGCTGCTGATGCAACGACTACATGAGAAATGCAGCTAAAACTTGCCTGAGGGTTTCCAAAGAAATGGGAACTGTCAGAACTTAAGCAGGTTTTACAAGCAGAACACCCAATAAACAGGAGCAATAAATATCTACCTCAGTATTATAATACCTCAAACTATTAAAAATCCCTTTTTCTATTTGTTCCTCTAAGCATTCATTTCAGTATGGAAAGCAAAGGGCATGAACTTTAAGTCTTTAATGGATATGATCATGTTAATCAAATAAAACATAGTTATTAAAACACTTCTTGCTCTTAAAATGTTATTATTCAAAGTAATAAAAGAGCAAAGACTAAATGCTCTTCAATTAATGTCTTAAATTCTCATAATGTCACCAACAGAAGTGCATGAAAGACTAAGCAAGGATCAATTTTAACTGAAGCTTTAAGTGTGCATATTCTCTGTGTTGATTCTAAAGAATGATCAAAAGATTTGTAGCTAAAAGTTGAAAATCATTTATAACATATTGTCTTTGTATTTGTAGATTCAGCAGTGACTTGAGACTGGTGCGACTGAAAACATCAGAAGGCGGTGTTTACACCTTTCGAGCCACCAATGGCGATGCATCAGTAAATCAGACATTTACCATCTTTGTGATCAGTAAGTTGTATCACAGGTTTGGAAAGGTTATTCATTCCCCTCAGCCATGTAGTGAATTTTATTACCTTTATTACACTGCATGTGGTTGTCGTCACAGGCCAGTAGAAATGGGTTCCATTGACTTTTACGTGAAATGATGTGTAGCCTTGTATCTGACCCGAGGGGCAATGTTCAGTGAGGCCAATACGGAAGTAACTTTACGTTGTAATCCCACTGCTTGGATGCTGGGAAATCGATCGTCCAGCTCCAAGAAGCTTTTTTCCCATAGAGATACATTGGACTTCGATCTGAAAATACTAAGCGAATAAATTTTTTTCATGGGTCATCATGGTCTCAAACGTTTTATTTGGATCCTCTAATAAGTAATGTGATGGTCCATTTTAAACTTTTTGCTTCGTTATTAAGATATTACAGCAAATAATCCAACAAATGACTGCTGTACCAGGGTTTGATTGACATGTCACTGTAGCAGCAGCTCGCTACAGCAAAGTCGGACCAATTCAGAGCTTCATATCTTCTATTTACTCAATATGTTCATAGTTATACATGAGAAACACTCGACTGCAGCTGTGGGTAAGTGTTTACACTAACAACACTGTGATATGACTGTTTAATATTGTGTAGTGAAGTTGTATTGCAACAGTAAGATAGCGGCTAATGCTAGCTCTCCCATGATTCCCTTGGTATGAACGCTTCGTAAGCCCCACCGCTGTTCATCCAAATATGGTTACATCCTGTTTTTGGCTCCAAGGAAGTGACAATGGGTGACATCACGGTCACTTTGTCCATAATATGTACAGTCTGTGATCTGACCTCACTCACCCTGCCCCATCTACACTGCAATTCAATTATGAAAAAAGTAGTGTCTTACCTTACATATTCTGACATGTATTTATGTTTTTAAGGTAAACCTGAGATAGTTTCACAAGAGGGCCCGGTGGATGGGCAGGTGCGCTGTGTAGCAGAGGGGTTTCCTGCCCCTCAGATCGCCTGGTACTACTGCGAGCAGCCTTATGCAAGGTGAGGGATCAAAAGGGCACGTCACCCCGTAGCACACATTCCACCGTCGAAAGAAAGAGCAAGGCAGTTATTTTCACAGTTGTTGTTGGTTTAAGTGGGCGGAGCACAGTTAGAAAAAGGTGATGGCATATAATTGCACCAATCAAAACTTAGTAAATTTGAATGGAAATGTCATGGCAACTGTTTATGTTTTCAGGAAACTGACAGTCAAACCTGAGCAAACTACTCACATGCTCTGATTAAACAGATGGCTGCATTTTTTAGTTTGAACACATAAATAGTGACTACTGATACTAACAATTGTATTTTCTACTGGTACTATGGAGAGAGACTGAAATCATTTTCACTATAATTACACTGTGTTTGCTAATGAATTCCTTGGCATTTGCAATGAGGCATCTGCCCATGTTTAACAGTGTGCACCTGGTCTATAATTATTAACATTATATCTATGATAATTGAGGATGTTGAAACTGTAATATTCCACTTTCTTCCTGGTAATTCCATCCATCTGTTTGCTTTATCTGGAGTTTCGTTCATGTTTACACACCGCACTGCTGGTTATGTGTTTGGTATCACTTCTCTATTTGCTTTCTGTGCAGTTATATTTTAACTCACACATTAAAATCCCCACAAAACTCACATGACCTGCATCTTGAGGGTCTTTAAGGTCACTCTTAAGATACATTGGATAGACTAAGAAATGATGATGATGATGGAATGTTGGATTGTGGGATTTGAAAGAACTGACTTGTGATTGGTTGATGCTGACGATGACCCCACCTCATGTGACAGGGCATTGGAGGGAATTGATTTGTGATTGGTCGTGGCCCTGGACATCTGCCTGGATACACCTGGACCCTGTCAAATGTGGTGTGTTGTGGGAGGAGCATCTGGTTGACATAGCAACGCCAATCCCAAGCAACACACACATGAATCATGAGTGTGATTATCCAAACTTTATCCAGTCAATTTAAAAACTACAATCAAATCCAATTAGTGCCGTTAATTGAAACAGAAGTAGCATGATCTGAGTGAGCCTGTCACCAGACAGCATGTACATAAAATAGATGATTTTAGAAATAATGATATTGGAAGACATTTTTTGGTACTGCAGCCCAAAAACATTTGAACTTCTACTTCAAATCTAATAGTATTTTCATGACTCAGGAAAGGAATGCGTGTCTTGCATGACTTATGGAAGAGATGGATGGTGTTCCGCTAAAGAAAATTAGTGAATAGCTCATGTGATCATCTCAATTTTTTGTCACCAATGCATAATTTTTTGCCTCTAGGTGCTCCCAGCAAGTGAACGCTACCCAGGAGGAGCACAATGTCATCACTGTCACACTGTTCAGTCCTTTGTTTGGCAAGACAGAGGTGGAGAGTCGGGTGAACATCAGCAGAGGACGGTTCAGTACTCTAGAATGCGTGGCTACAGTGGAGGGAGAGCAGGCCTACACGCTCTTTTCAATCAGCGGTGAGAAATCACATACACTGACACATGCACACAGTTTAGGTTCACACAAATAGAGGCTATGTGGTATTAAAGCGGTTGTCGGCACCTGCCAGTCTCGTGCTTTGTTGCTGAACTGATCTAATCCTGTGCATGTCCTCACCTTCAGGGTAGAGTTCAGTGTACTTGTGACCTCGTGAGAGAGACATACTGACACGAAAATCTGCTTTAATTCTTTTTGCAAGTCTTTGTAAACCTCACCCGCAGGTGCATCAGATTGTCAGACAAATATTAGTGGCATTAGAATTTCTGACTCCTTGCTCTGTGAACTAAGAAAAAAGTTATCATAGCAGTCCTGCCCCTGTGTATTCACACAACTTTGGATTTACTTCCTACCTCAAAATATTTACTAAAAGCATTTTAGATGGTGTTTAACCCTTAATAGTGGTTGTGTAATCTGTTAGGTAAACAAGGAGATATACCGCAGACTTGTTGGTTAAGATAAGATGTCACTTACAGATACAAATTAGCTCTAGTCCATTGTATATGGTATAACTTCAAATCCGCTCTCTTACAACGGCTTCCCCATCTGCCACACAATGTCCTCAATGTAGTGTCAATGCAAGAACTGAAAGTACAGCAATATTGTCCCCAAGTCTGGAGACCTCGGGTCATACAGGACATGAAGGACGAGCTTGGTAGGACTACACTGGGTATGTGGGTGAGTATTATGAGGGATGAGAATGTTTGCAGTGAGGCAGAACAAGCGTTTGGGAGCATGTGCCCAGGATTTTTGTGCTTCACAGAGTAACAGCAGACCAGGCGGAGGCGCTGAGAGTGTGGAGCACAGTAGGAGTCCTGGCGGTGCTGGGAGTTCTGGGGCTGTGGGAGGCTTGGAGGTGTCAGTGAGCTGCAGAGAATACACAGAGCTTTAGAAACCACTGACAGGTTTACAGGGGATTAGTTCCTGCAGACGCTGCATTCTCAGATTTGAAGTGGAGAGAAAGCTTCTTATCGCTAAAGAGCTTATTACACCCCACTGTACAGAGGAGCAAAACAATAAGGCATCACAAACACCCAGACACAAAGGAACAGAACACTGATTACATATAATTACTCACTACCACAGCTGTAAAACTCACAGCAACAAAGTAGTAAAATAGTGCTGAATTGGAAGGGATTTCCACCAGTTTACAAACAAAACGTGGTGCAGACAAAAGACTAAAGAGAACCCTATAGTCTCTATACATATTTAATTGGATTAGTATGTTATGATTTGTCATTGTGAAGGGGGTTTCACAGTGACTTAGCCCTCTGTGACTTACTCTAATGACCAATGTCAGTGGCAGCCCATTGAAAAGAAAACAGTGATTTGAATGTGGGGGGGGGGGTGCATTTAAATAACATTGTACAGTAGTTGTGAGTCTAATAGATAATAGATGATAAAGAAGTAGCTAATACAAATTTAATTACCACAGTAATAAATGGGAAATAACATTAGTTATACTGTATCTGGTTTTTGGTTTTGGCTTTTACTGTGTCAAAGCAAAGGGTAACAATTACAGTATAGATTTAATGATGGCAAGGAGTCAGTGTCTTAGGTAATAGTATCATAACCGGCTAACAATCTTGTAATATTTGGATGAGAAGGTAGCAGTATGTGCTGATGGAGTAAAAGTCAAACCTACAGGATCACATGTTCAGCAATAGTTCAGCATTACTCAGACACACTATGTTAGTGGGCGTTTTCACAGCAGACACTTTGGCTTGTAAAAGCAGGCAAAGCACAGGTATTACTGATAACAATGGCTCTGTTCCACTGATTTAATCTACCGTTTCAGTGAACCAACACAATCCCAAGTCCTGAAACTGACACAGTTAACTCAGTTGTAGCCATTTGTAATGATATACTGTCAGTTATTCCTTTGTTTTCTGTCAAAAGTCAAATTTCATGCTGTGAAAACAATCTATGTAAGCTACTATATCGATTGATTGATACTTTATTGATCCCACAAAAAGGGGAAATTCACAGCGAATTGAGCTTGCGCCTTGCAGTTGGGGGAAAAAAGGATGTAATATAGTAAATACTATATGGTAAATATAACTAAACTTTTACAGGGCTGTAGTGTAAAGAGCTACAAAATGAGATTATGTCATGTGAAAATGTACCTGACATTTTCCTCTGTGTCTCATAGAGAGAACAGTTCACCACGGCCTGTTCACCCCTCTCCTCATTGGTACGGTGTCAGCGGCAGCCATCCTCGGCCTCATCCTAATCATCCTGTTCTACAAGTACATGCAGGTATAACTGAACTATTCTTGGCACACCCTATTTCATCAGTCAAACATAGCATGTCAACCAATAACTGTCATCATCAGTCAACTCATGCTGTAACCCTATAAATGCCAGTAATGTTTTACATTTATATTTCAATTCACACCAGAAACCCAAATATCAGATACAGTGGAAAGTTATCGAGGGCATCCATGGAAACAATTATGTGTATATTGACCCCACCCAGCTGCCATACGATCACCAGTGGGAGTTTCCTAGAAACAACTTGCGTTTTGGTGAGTATCATGCACTCAAACATTTATCAAATTAATTTGTCATGTGTCTGTTTGGGCCACTTTAATCCTACAACTCTGTTATGTACATCCTGGTTGTCATGTCCTAGGTGTAAATCACTGTAGCACTGATGTGGACATAAATGGCAGTTTGTCCCAGTAATAAGGCCTAACAGTGCAGTTGGCATGACATCATCTCAGTCTCCCTCAGGCGACTTCAGACTGACTGACAGACACTGTTTTTCATGTGTATGTACACAGCAGTAAGGTTTTAACCATGTCTCTGGTCATTACTGGCTAACCAGTTCCACAGCTCATTACAAAGTCACCCCACTCCCGCACTGCAAACAGAATATTATTGACATATTCTGGGTGTTCTTTTTAGCTAACCTCCTTAAACAGGATCCTGCGTGTCCAGGTGCCTACATACACAGCCCAGGGGCGCGAACTGGTGCTGTCCTAGGAACACTGGCATGAGGCCAGTTTGTGGGAGGGACATCATTCTGGGAATAACAATTTTGCATCTCTTTTGGTTCTCTTAGGGAAGACACTAGGATCTGGAGCATTCGGAAAAGTAGTGGAAGCTACCGCATATGGACTCTCCAAAACAGATTCAGTCATGACGGTCGCTGTGAAAATGCTCAAATGTAAGCACTGTCACCGCGCATGCAAATGATGTGCCACATAAAACAGTAGAACACTTTGACCACTGTATTTAACAGTGAAACAAATGTGCATAGAAGTTGTGCTGTCTCATGAAAATGTAATGAATTAATAATTTGTCTGAAGGTGCTTGAAGACAGGTGGCTGGTATAAAGCCACATTTTACTAGCAAGTTTACATACTACTGCCAAATCAAGAATATAACACACACATATTTCAGATTTAATTAACCTGTTCAGTCAATAAATACTAGTTCACAATACCTAACATGCTGATTTGGTTCCACTATTGTTTATTTGTACAGCAAGTGCTCATGCTACAGAAAAGGAGGCGTTGATGTCCGAGCTGAAAGTCCTCAGTTACTTGGGAAACCATATAAATATCGTGAACCTGCTCGGAGCCTGCACGGTCGGAGGTGTGGCAGTCATGTTCCTTCACTGTTATTAAAAACTGACCGTGAAACTAGAAACAAGAGACTGTTGACAGATTTTTAAGATATTATGCATGTGCTGTGGCTTTGTATGAGCTTTTATTTATTTGTAGCATATTATTACAACGTTATTGATTCTACAATATGTGTAGTGTCCTGTTTTTTTGGGAACATCATACCTGAAAAGTGTGTTTCCATGTCTGTAGGGCCGACACTGGTGATTACCGAATACTGTTGCTTTGGAGACCTCCTAAACTTTCTGCGCAGAAAGAGAGAATCCTTTATCTGCTTTAAGCATGAGGATGACTGCTACTACCGCAACGTCATTTCGCAAAGAGATGCGGCTGGGTTAGGTTCTTTTTTATTTGTAAAGACAGAGTGGTGCGGTGTAGGGAAGTGTTAGTATTTACTATCCAGAACGTGCGTAGGATAAGGATATTTGGACAGCAGCATGCCTATGTGTTGCTGTGCTGAAATGAGTCCATGACTGCTCTTTTCCTTTTCACAGTGACAGCTTGAATGGCTACATGACCATGAGGCCTTCTGTCGCTGGAAAGCCGCCATTCAGCTCATCCTCTGAGAAGAGACGCTCACTACGAAAAGGCATGCCAGCCATTCATCAAATTCAAATGTCTGAAAATTCAGATTTAATGCAGAGTGCACAATGCCTGTCAATGCACGTCAGAAAAACAATGACTGTTTGTCCTCTCAGGTGGATCCTACATTGAAGCAGATGACGAGAGTGAAATGTTTGAGGAGGATGGCCTGTCTATAGACACTGAAGACCTTCTCAGCTTCTCTTACCAAGTGGCTAAAGGCATGGAGTTCCTAGCCTCCAAAAATGTGAGTGCACATTTTAAGTGACAACATTGCATGGTCGGTGATTTTTCCTCAAAATTTTGCGCATTATTAATTGAATCAAATGAATTGAAATATTTAATTTCTGACATTTTTTATTAAGGCAATACTTGAACTTTCATCAGGTATCTGGGCAGCATCAAACACACATACAGACACAGACATATGAACAGGTTCAATGGTTACATCATCTATTCAGTTAATTTCTCAATTTAATTAAGAGTAGTCTCTGATCCAAAATAATGGAAAATAATACTTCAAGTGTGCAAAAACTTTTTTGAATATATGCAAGAAATTATGATATAGGATAATACACTGCCTGGCCAAAAAAAGGTTGTCACCTGGATTTAACTAAGCAAATAGGTATGAGCTTTCCATTGGATAATTTCTGCATGGGTGATTATATTTCAGCTGGCAACAAGTGATAAAGGGATAGTGGCGAACCATCATCTTCGAAGAAAAAAATGTGGTTGGAAAAAAATCTTGAATGATCATGACCGGTAATTACTTAAATGTGTGGTGAAATCAAATAGTAAAAAAAACAACAGTAGAACTCAGGACTATGTTTAACCCTTTAACATCAGCATTTCCTTTCATGTGCTGGAGAAGACTCCGCACAGTGTCCGAATCTCCCATCATCATTTCAAGATCTTGGCAAAAAATGAATGCAACTCGCAACGTAAATAAATTGAGACGTTACAGACGCTTGTTGAATCAATGCCACAGCAAATGTGTGTCGTAATCAAAGCTAAGGGCAGAACAACAAAATATTATGCTCCCTAGCAAACTGAAACCTTTTATTCTGATTAGCCTCACTGATAAGTGGTTTTCTTAAGGCTACACAGCTATTTAGTCCCAATCCCTGGAGCTGCCTTTG